>JAJLZM010000209.1:0-121118 GCA_030572235.1 Ambrosiozyma kamigamensis | reverse complement strand
GCTTTTCTGTTTTTCTTTTAGTTCATTTTCCATTATATTATTTTTAGTTTAACTTTTAATGAAGTGACCGGATCACTTATAATTAATTACTATAATCAACTATTTAAGAGATTAAGAGATTAATAAATATAATTAATTCTTATAAATTAAATTTAGTACTAGTTAAATGTACATGTACGTGTACATGTTAACGTAACGTACGCGTTGTTTAATTATATATATTAATAATTAATATTATATTTAATTTATGAAAAACGTGTATTGGCGGCTCGGTGGCCAACCAAACTTGAGTGTTGATAATATTTAATTTTATAATTTTTTATTATATAATTGGATATCTCACGGCTGTGCGGCAGATCTGGTAGACGCACTTCGTCGATCGACGCGCTTCAATTAATTTTTCACGTACTCAAAAATTGAAACGAAATTAAATAAACCAATCTATAGCTATGATAAGAACTCAGTTTTTCAAATCTTATAGTTTTTCTTTCATTTATTTATAACTATCCAGAAGTAGGATATGATTTTTGCAAAACTTTCAAAGCTTCCGGGTTTTCAAAGCTTTTCTCGTTGTGGTAAACTATTAACCCAACAACAACGTTTATTTCACATAACCCCATCCTTCAGAAGTTACGAAGAGGAAAAAGTTATTTTGGATGAGTTATCAACACAACTTGTGGATGAAGATCTTAAGAGATTAAGTCGAATGAGAAATATTGGAATTTCTGCCCATATTGATTCGGGTAAGACTACCTTTACTGAAAGAGTTTTATATTATACTGGTAGAATTAAGGCTATTCATGATGTTAGAGGACGTGATGGTGTTGGTGCTAAGATGGATCATATGGATTTAGAAAGAGAAAAAGGTATTACCATTCAATCTGCTGCTACTTACTGTTCATGGGAAAAGGATAAGAGTGCTTATCATTTCAATTTAATTGATACACCAGGTCATATTGATTTTACTATTGAAGTTGAGAGAGCTTTAAGAGTTTTAGATGGTGCCGTTTTAGTTGTTTGTGCAGTTGCAGGTGTTCAATCCCAAACTGTTACTGTTGATCGTCAAATGAGAAGATATAACGTTCCAAGAATTACCTTTATCAATAAGATGGATAGGATGGGTGCTAATCCATGGAGAGCAATTGACCAAATTAATGCTAAGTTAAAGATGGCAGCTGCTGCCATTCAAGTTCCTATTGGGTCTGAAAAAGATTTATCTGGTGTTGTTAATATCATTGATAAGCAATCTATTTATTTTGAAGGTTCCCAAGGTGAAAAGTTGAGAATAGAACAAGATATTCCTTCAGAATTGAAAGAATTAGTCGAGGAAAAGAGATCAGTTTTAATTGAAACATTAGCTGATGTTGATGATGATATTGCTGAATGTGTCATTGAAGAAGTTGAACCTACCGTTGAACAAATTAAAAATGCTATTAGAAAGGCTACTATCGCTAGAAAGTTTACTCCTGTTTTGATGGGTTCTGCTTTAGCTAATAGAGGTATTCAACCTGTACTAGATGCTGTTTGTGATTATTTACCAGATCCATCAGAAGTTTTAAATACTGCATTAGATATCAATAAAAACGAAGCTTCTGTTAATTTAGTTCCAGCTTCTTCTTTACCAAATGTTTCTTTAGCTTTCAAATTAGAAGAAGGTAAATATGGTCAATTAACTTATTTACGTGTCTACCAAGGTAAGATTAAGAAAGGTACTATCATTACTCATGTGAAAACAGGTAAAAAAGTTAAGGTTGCTAGATTAGTTCGTATGCATTCTAATGATATGGAAGATGTCGACGAAATTGGTGCTGGTGAAATTTGTGCCACATTTGGTATTGACTGTGCTTCTGGTGACACCTTTACTGATGGTCAGGTTAATTATTCAATGTCTTCTATGTTTGTTCCAGATGCTGTCGTCTCATTAGCAATTTCTCCTCAAACTAAAGATGCTGCCAACTTTTCAAAAGCCGTTAACAGATTCCAAAAGGAAGATCCAACTTTCCGTGTCCACTATGATAAGGACTCCAAGGAAACTATTATCAGTGGTATGGGTGAATTGCATTTAGAAATTTATGTGGAAAGAATGAAAAGAGAGTATAATGTTGAATGTAAGGTCGGTAGACCAAGAGTTTCTTACAGAGAATCTATTTTAGGCGCATCCTCATTTGATTATACTCACAAAAAACAATCTGGTGGTGCTGGTCAATTTGCTAAGGTTATGGGTAAAATGGAAGCTACTTCATTGGCTGATCCAGAAGACATTGGTGCTACTACAGGTGAAGGAAGTAAATTCATTAATCACTTCCAAACTAAGATTGTTGGTGGTAAGATTTCTGAAAAATTCCTTTTAGCTTGTCAAAAGGGTTTCGAAGAATGTTGTGAAAAGGGTCCATTGACTGGTTCCAGAGTTTTAGGTGTTCATATGGTTGTTGATGATGGTGCAACACATGTTGTTGATTCTTCTGAAATGGCTTTCAAGACTGCCACTCATTTTGCGTTTAAACAAGGTTTCATGGCTTCTCAACCTGTTGTTCTAGAACCAATTATGAATGTTGTGATTACAGCACCAATTGAATTTCAAGGTAGTGTTATTGGTTTAGTTAATAAATTACAAGGTATCATTAATGACACTGAAAATAATGCTGAAGATTTTACTATTACCTCTGATTGTTCATTAAATAATTTATTTGGTATTGCATCTTCATTAAGAGCTGTTACTCAAGGTAAAGGTGAATTCACCATGGAATTCAAAGAATACCATCCTGCTCCTCCACAGTTACAAAAACAATTAGTTGAAGACTACCAAAAGAAGCATAAGGATTAAATTTGTTAATAGTTCCTATATTTATGTAGAATTCTTGTTTATAAGATCTTGTTTATAGTAAATTTACTTAAATTATTCGTTAATTTGGTTTACACAGTTTAAACTACCTACTAGTACAAAACGTTTTTGATGTTAAATAAATTTATATTACTAATTAAACACTCAGAAAAAGGCTAAAAAAAAGCAAATCAACCACATAAAAATAAGTATACGTGTGTAATGAAAATGATACAATCATTTGTTAAAACATTTACAAATGAATTTTTTAAAAAAAAGAACACTTTTTGGCACATTTTGTAATAATGGGAATATTTGGAGTTTATTATGACAACAAAAACTCATACAAAACAGAGAAAAAACTAAGGAAGCGGTTCAATAATCTTCTTTCCTAACTGTTCAACAGAAAAAATAATTTTGTATTTTTGATTATATGTACAATGAACATTAAAGGATAAATTTATGCAACTAAATTCAAGTCAACTTTACCAGATTCAACCCAACTTGGATCAACTAAACCTTCTTTGGCAGAAACAAGATACTTAAATGAAGCTTTAATTGTACCTTCAGAAACACCAGTTTTTTCAGAAATCTTGGGTAAAGTGATACTTTGTTTGAAAATTGAGACAGAGAAATAAATAACAGTAGCAGCTATAGTAGTAGGGGATCTACCTTCTAAAACGCCAACATCTTTCAATTTACGAGCAATAAATTGAGCAGAACTTCTAATCTGTGGAGTTAAACCAAGATGTGAACAGAATCTTCCAACTAAATCTTCAGGGTTAGTTTGAGTTGTGGAAATACTTTCATTTTGGTAAGTAATAATACCACCTTGTTCAACATTCTTCTTTTGAATGATTTGATTAATAATCTTAAATACTTTTCCAATTTCTTTGCGGGGGACATTGGTTAAAGCCCAGATTTCTTTAAATGAACGAGGAGCATTAGCTTTTCTACAACCCAAAAAAATAGCACCAGCCATGATACTTTCTTGAGATTTACCTCTTAATAATTTATCATCATAGACTAATTTATACACCTCTTTGGCACCATCCTGGACAACTTTAGGAAGTTGGTAACCATCACACATTTGAGTAATCTTTGCAAAAGCAGATTGTAATGCATGATCTTTCTTATCCACCAATGATTTACCCTGCGCTCTATTAAGTTCTCTGGCAACTCTACCACCATCAGTACCTGCTGATATAACAGTTGATAATTGATCAGAGTCCAAGATTGAATTAGTGGCTTCACCCACACGGGATGGATCATCACCATTTTGATCATCATTATTAAAAGTTCTCCATTCTGATCTGGTATCAATGATTCTATCACAGAGGACCAATCCACATAAGGCACAAACAATATCGCCTTCACTATGTCTTTCGATCAACTCTGGAGGGTACACCTTACACTCAGGACAAGACACTGTAACATTTAAGTTAGGACCTCTAAATGGACGTGAATCAAGTGTTGAAGATGGCATTTATAGGATATGATTGAAACGATACTGACCTAAGGAAGATGATGGCGAAAAGCAAGGAACAGAAAGAAACTTGTTACTACTCTGCTCACAAAATTTGTTTTATATGTGTTGCCACTTTCAATGCCAAAAAAGGTCGTGTGGCCGCCAAGTAGCAGACGATCGTCCCTTGATTCTTATCGACGCGCGTATAAGATCAAACAACTCAACTATTACTTTTGCTAAACCTCGTATACGTTACCAACTTCAACCTTCTTAATTGCATTAATTATAACATATAACTATCACATAATATATCATGAATGCAAAATTATAAAACTAAAAACAATCATTATTTGCAATCATCAATAGAAATTGATATTATAAAATTAATATCTAATTATACACAAATTTAAATTTACAGCTATTCAAATTGTTATTCTAGTTTTGAAAATGTTTTGTTCCCATATTCATGATATGATCATAATCATGATCAATGGAATCTTCAAATTGTCGATAATCTAAACCTTCAATTATCCATTTATCGATTGATCAAAGTCACTATATGATAGACCTTTAATTGAATTCTTTATGTTAGGTGAAGATCTAAAATCAGGTGAACCATTATATGATACAGGTTTAGGATATTTAATAGAATGATTCAGTGATGGTGATGGTATTCCCGTTGAATGTGAAGCATTATTAGAACAAGAAGATGTTAATAATATATAATCCAATTTTACATATGGAAGAATATTCTGATTCTGCAGGTTGTTGTTTAAATGTTGAGCAAAGACAGTAGTTATCCCATGTCAATAGTTTTAATTATATGCAATCTGTTACTGGAGAGTTTGAATCTGTTTGATGCAAAATGAAATGTTATTAAAGAATTAAATGACCCAAAGAAAACTACATATAAAAATAAGACTTGGTTTGAAGAACACATTTCAATTTAGGAGAAGTAAATAGCAATAATTAAAGGAGATGTGGTGGAGATGATTATGAAGCTACATTCGATGAAGCATATGCCTAACTTTAAGTGATGATATTGATATTTCGACTTGGAAAAATAGAAAAAATTAATTTATTGTGCAATGTCTGATACTGAATTTGAACTATCAATTTGAACTATCCAAATGTATTTTTTTTTATTTGTATTTTGTGTGTTTAGTTATTCAACAGCTTCCTCTGAAGGTATAAATTTATTAACTGTTTCTGTTTGTTTAAGATGGCTATCTATTGAACTGGTGTTGATGTTGTCCTCTGAAGATATTTCTTAGTTAGTTATTTAAAATTCCCAATTTCTTTGAACATCATAATTAGCTGATATAGCTGCTGCTTCTTGATGCTTATACAAAGCCAGTTCTACATTGACTGTCGGTTTAGCTGCTGTAACTGGTTCTGTTTCAAGGTTTGATGTTTCTTGTTGATCTAAAGCAACTGTTAGTTTAGCTGCTGGCTGTTGTTTTCTTTAAATCATTAAATCGATACTACATTGATAAATGTTCACAATTAACTAATTTATTAAACTTTAATAAATCTGAAAATCGGCATGTATAAAAACTATAAAAATCAACTATACTTACATCTATACTTACTTAAATTATTTAAAACTGTTCAGAATGAGGACCAGACATCATTCCAATCGCGCCATGTCGAGTAACTTTCGTTGTCATCATATACTTTAAAAGCACATTTAAGTCTTGAGTTAGGACCCACATAGCCATGAAATGAGTGATACTGTGAGTATAATGCTTCAAATAAATTACTAGACATTATTTCTAGTAATGAATTATTAGTGTCTTCACCTGCCCCGTACTGGCACTCTACTACAGTTGATCCACTTCCACTCACATAATCATTACCGTCTATACCATCCTTAGAAGCTTGCACTTTTTCTAAAGGTGTCAATATCCAGGTACCATTGTAACCTGCCTCTAAAATACTAACTGGGATTGTTATGTTATTCGTAGAAGGATGAACTCCTAATAATAGTAAGTCAACTTGGCCATTTTGCCACTGATCATCTTGGAATACATGGTAGTTAAAATTGGTGTCATTATAATTAAATGTCAAACTAAGTCTAGTATCACTACGTCTAGTTATCAACTGTTCTTGAATGTCTAAGCTACTAACATCAACCGCAATAATACCACCTAAAGATACGGTGTTATAACCGTCACGCTTATACCAACCAGTTATCTTACTTAAAGCAGCTAATTCTAAACACCAACGTATAATTGCATGTTGTACTGCCTTATAGCAATCAAGGGTACCAGTGGCTCCTTGATAACAACGTGTCCATACTTTATAAACAGTATCTAATTCATTAGCAACAGCTGCAGTAAGAACAAGTACTGTTTCAGATGTAGTTAAGGTGAACCAGTCATCAGCTGTTATAGCCATAACCATGGTACTAAATGAAAAAATAGTGAATATTAAGATTTTGGGAATCAACATTTATTTCTATAGTTAGTTAAATCTATTTTTTTTTTTAAAAAAAAAAAAAAATACAAATATATAAATACAAGAAGAGGGAAATTTATTATTCCGAAATTAAACCAATTTATAGGATGATGATTGATGATATTAATTGAGAATTTGAGATTGAGATGCGCCGTGTGTTATAAACCGGACATAGCCTTGTAAACCGGACCACCCAGACCTTATCTATTTCTTATTCTTACATAATTCTTTTAATTTCTTTCGATCTTTCTTTTTGAACTAATTGGAATGGAATGGAATGTGCTTCAAAGATAGATCAGCTGTTGCTAGTTCAACCTAGTTCCCATGCTTTAAATAAAAGGGACAGTCTATCCATCCTCTATAAATGGTTTTCTTTAGAACTTCATCATGATCTCAAGTTTATCAAATTATGTCTAATCACTACGAACAATGCTTGATTCATGAAAGGAATTTTGGTTCAGCAAGAGACCCTGATATTAAAATAAGAGCGTTTTCTCAAGTTTATCAATTACATAGCTTTAATTTAAAGAAGAGTGAATATTTCAAAGTTTTATTAATTTGGCCAGACTATTATAAAAAAGAATTTCAATTCATAAACTCAACTGATTCTTCTGATGATGAAGATAGTAATAATGAAGAAACAATAGAAGAAGGTATTCCAATTCGAACAGATGAAGATGAATTAATATCTAAAAAATCTTTTGAATTAATGCTTAGAAGATTATATGGTTGTCCAGATTTAACATCTGAAAGATTATATCCAATTGATATGTTAGCAACTGGTTTCTTTTTTGAAGTGGAAGAATTAATAAAATCATCTTTTAATCTTTTAACTGAACATTTATCTATTAAATATGCTTGCTTATTAGTTCAAGTCATTGAAAAAAGAAATTATGGTAAATCAGGTAGAATATTAGTTGAAACAGCTAAGAAATATTTACAAGATCATGCTTTGTTAGCTTCATCTTATGAATGGGATAATGTTGAAGAATCAACAATCATTGATTTAATTAATGATTCTAATATTCTTAAACTGAATCAAGATGAAAAAGCTGGATTTTTAATGGAGATAATTGAAAGACGTATGAAACAACTTTTAGAATGTGAATTATTACAGAGTGCATTAGACAATATTTGTTTTTCTAGTTCGATCAATAGAGATTGTATTTTCTCTCTTGGTGATTATGAAGAGTTTCAATTGCAGCAAGTTTATGAATTATTAATATCTAAAGAAGATTTTGAAGAAATTGAAAAGTTTATGAAAGGATCAAAAGAGATGAATTCTTCAAGTTCATCGATTTCAAGTACATCTACTGTTGGATCTTCTAGAAATTCTGAAGAAGAAGAAGTTGATAACAATGAGGAAAGTGATGAAGACTTTGAGGAACTAGAACAAGAAACATTATATTCTTTAAGAGATGTCTATATTTAATTGAGTTGAGAAAGTAGAGATAGGTTTATTTTACATTAAATTATTTTATTTTCAGTTTTAAATTTTAATTGATATATGGTGCCTAACACAGTTGTTATAATAACACTGTAGATTCATAGAATCACGAATAACAGTTTCTCCATACTATATAATATTCCCCATCCAGATATCTTGAATCCACCTATTAGGGAGCTAGTAATGACAATCACTTAAGTTGAAGTAACGGCAGATATATATCATCCAAAAAAAAAAACCAAGGTGAATGTAGTGCCGATAACATCGATAATATTAAAACCGGAGTATGTTATCAGAAGAATCTGTCGGGGTTTCTGTGCAGAGATTCTGTGCGTGAGAGCTGCTTCCGGACAGCGCTCGCGTCAGCGTTGGGAAAACACGGACGGTCAGATCGGTGCGAGGGACCCGCCTGTGTCCCAGGAAAGAGCGGCCCGTGGCCAGTGGGATATCGAGGGTCCCCATGCTCGAAAACGACGTCCGGATTTGGAGTTATCTCTTGGCACTCACTGCCGGACAATTTTTTTTTGATTTATTTCTGGCATGTCTTCAGCTTTTTACACCCGTTTATATATCTTCACCTTTCCTCTTTTTTAAATCACAGGATAACCATGTCGTTTTCATCTTTCTATAAAGTCTATAAAACTATTAATTCAATTCAATAATGAGATCAACCACACTTTTGAGTTTAATCCCAGCTTTAATTCCAGCTGTTCATGCTGCTGCCTTAGCTGTTCCATTTGCCAATCCAGTTGCATTTGCTGAAGCTTTAGCTTTAGAACATGGTTCAGAATATGCCTCTACAGTATGTATTTTATTTAATATATTTTATTGTTATTTTTGAAAAATGATTGTCAGATATACTAACTTATGATTTGATTGCTTTGTTCGTGCTCAGATGGGTGAAATAGCTATTTTATATCCAACAGATAGAGAATGGTCAGAAGAAGCTGAAACAATTGCTCCTTGTGGTTCTTATAGTTCTGCAGGAAATAGATCTGAATTTCCTTTAGATGATGGTTTTGTTGCTTTAGTTGCAAAATCTCATAAAGCTTGGTCTGTTTCTTTAAAAATTACTTATGATTCTGATCCTGATGAAAACTCTGATTTTGAAGAATGGGCAACTGGTAATGTTACAAATCAAATTTCTATTGGTCATACCTGTTTCTATATGCCAGATGTTCCTTCCTCAATTAACTCTGGTGATTATGCTACTATCCAATTAGAATATATGGCTTTAGAAGATGATTCCAATGTTACTCATTATGCTTGTGCTGATGTTACTTTCGTTGAAGAATCTGTTTTCAAAGTTACTGAATATGCTTTATCTTGTTTCAATGCTACTGATAACGATTACTATTCATATTCTGATTATGGTGATGAAGAAACCACATCAACTACCAGTACAAGTACCACATCATCAACTGCTACTTCTACCGATTCAACTTCCACTTCTACTTCTACTGCTACATCCACTTCATCTGGTGAAGGTGCCGTTGTTAACGCAATCTCTACTTTAAGTTTTGGTGCTTTAGCTTTATTTGCTTTCAACTTGATAAATTAATTTTATGAATTATTATTTGATTAATTCGACTGATTCTAAAATTAATTATCTTTTAAGATCTTTTTCTTTTGTTTGATTATTCTCATGTCATAATCCTTCCTAATGTATAATTGCTTGTATTTAAAAGTTTTCTTTTTCACTAATTTTGTCTAAAATAGATATCAGAACTTGTATCTAACTTTTAAATAATATGTGATCTCGTATTGTCGTATATTACTGTACAATATCAAGAGATATTAATGCAAGGCTCGATCAAGACTGCTATACTATTACAATAGTCTAATACTTTTTTAATTCCATAATAACTATAAAACATATCTATTTATACAGAGGTACTAGATAAAAAGCAAATAACACCATAAATAAAATGCAATAGACCAAATATTAAAGCATTTAAAATAATACCACAAGCATCAAGTAGCATATTTAAAGTTTCACCTCCAATTGAAGTATTAACATTATCATTAACATTTACTGGCTTTTCAAGTCCAACTTGTTCATTTCCACCTCCTCTAGCAATTGCCATTTTGGTAGCCCCGATTGTTATATTTTCAAACATTTTCTTTGAACATGTATCTATTAATTGATAAATTATGAATAGAACTATGAAATAAATTAAATAATGCATTAAAAAGTGAACAACAAATAAGCCATAACTAATCTTACTCTTTTCAACTAACAGATCATCATTATATAAGCCCGTTGAATCATCCAGTCGTTCAATAAATTGTTTTATACTTGGTGTTGGACTCAATATGGGTTGAGAAGAAGAAGAATTTGGAGATAATCTCTCTGCAGATCGAAAACCATAATTTCTGTTATAATTGCTTGTATTTAAAAGTGTACTGGCATCATAGGCACCACTCAAACTAAAATTACCACTATTTTGATCATTAGCTTTAAATAAATATTCCATAACTCTATCTTCAGGGGATATTTCAGGATCTTCAACTTGAGATTTTGGCTTCATTTCATAATAAATTCTTAATAAACCACCAATTATAATATGCCAGATAAACAATGATAAGAAGGATAATGAGAGCAAAGCAAAATTAAAAACTTTAAGATGAAGTAATTCAAACAAAAACACAACATACTGCTGAATTTGATTATATCTTTCAAATGACTGATGAACAAATTCTAATGTCTTACGATCACCTTCGAACAGTTCAATATTTTTCCCATGATTTCCCATCAAAAACAAGTAATTAGTTAATAGACGTATTCCATTTCCATTTTGTTCCATTGAAATTAAATTATTAATTAATTTAGGTTCTTGATCATTGTTAATATCAGGAATTGTTCTTCCTTTTAAAATATTGAGTAGACTTTTAAATGAAAATTTCAAATCAATTATTTCAGGTACAGTATTATCAATATGTGTATCAACTAAATATGACTTTTCAGCTTTAATATTACCTTTAATCTTGCATTCAACACCAAAGAATACTGTTGTGCAGGTCAATCTAACTAATCCATTTTCTATAAATACTGGTCCAGTATAAACCAAATCTAAATAAGGTAAGGGGGGAAGTAAATATAATCTTGATTTATCTAATTCAAATTCAACATCATTATCACTATCATCTTCATTAATCATATCATTATTAAGTGAAATAGGCTTCAAAAAATTACCAGCAGAAAATCCAGGATCAATATCATTTAGATCATTAAATAAATATGCAAATTTTTTAGATTTTAAAGCTCTTTGAGTTAATAAGGATGAATTTCTAAATAAATGATAAGTATTCATATTCACTTTCAAGTCTCCAAGTTCAAATTTATTTGAAAAAAAAGTTGTTTCTAATAGATAATCTGTATATAATAAAACTAATGAAAAGAAGATAAAGAATAAGAGAACCAAGAGCCTCTTAAAGATTGAGTCCTTGAAGATCATAGTTGTAGTTGCAACAATTGTTACTTATATCATTTATAAAATCTTTTGTAATAGTAGTACATATGAGTTGAGTAATACATCATTGAATTAGAGTTAAAATTGTCTTTCTTTCTTTCTCTCTTGTTTAAATCGTACGCGTGAGCACTCAAATATCTAAAACCCCAAGTTACCAAATTAAACAATTAAACGTTAAAAATGGTAAATACATAAATATTGGATTATATTATAAATAGGAAACAAAGAAATTATGCAAAAGAAGCGAGTTAAAGTATAATGAAAAGGAAAACAAGAAAGTAAAATTATAAAAAAGCAAAAATGTGAATACATTGGTAAGCCATTATTTTTGGAAATAAAGTTTTAACACATCTAAAAAAAACATATTAGGTATAGATGGATAAAACAAATTGAGCTAAAAGTACTGTAACAAAATAAAAAATACAATTAGAAAATAATTAGAGAGAAAGAATTAAATTCCATAGAAAGCAACTCCTGCACTAGTACCAAGAACAATAGCATACTTAGCACCTATATTACCTAAACTACACCATTCAGACGAGGAGTTAATGTTTTCAAAATTCTTCAAGTTCAAAATATCTCCAGTTTCAATCATTTTATAGACATGTATTCCTGATTCAGGCGATTTAACGAATAAAAGTGAAGAATCATCCGAAGAGCATCCAATTGTAACATTATTAATCTTCTTTTCTTTTAATTGAATGTGTTTAAAAGCATTTAAATCATGAAAATCCATTGCAAAAATCCCATGGGTTAGGTTAATTATTAAATTTCTTGAAGTCAACAAGTAATCTGTAAATTGAGATAATGCAATTATTTCCACTTCATCATCATGCTTATTCTTAACATTACTAACAATCATTTCTTGGAAAATTAAGGAACTTTGAGTTAACATGGCAATCTTACTTGCTTTATTAGTTGGTCCACTAGCAATAAATTTGGCTGAAAGAATATCTCCGCTGTTATTATAGGTTGTAGAAAAAAATGGAACTAATTTATTTTTATCAGAATCAACTTGTAATATTTCAATAGAAGAACTCAAATTAATTAAAAGCAAGTCATCCAAAACATCAATATTCTTGATATCCAAATCAGTTTCATTATATTCAAGCAACTGTTTACATTTCTCAGATTTTTGAACTTCTTCAATGGAATAAATTAAAACAGTTTTTTCACAAGCAATAAAAACAAGATTTTCGGTGGCTTGTATATCAGAAACGGAGATTACATCTTTTGGTAAATCAATGGTAAATTTAAGCGTTCTATCAGTTTCTAAGTCAGTCCAAACTTTTATTAAGTTACGTTCAACAGAATAACAGTATAATAATTTGCCAATAAGTTTGCATATAGTTGGGGTAAAAATGGTATTAATTGTGAAATTATTTTCAAAAGATTCACCCTTAGAGTCTCTATTACCACTTGAACGTTTCATAATTTTAACTAATTTTCTTTTTTGTTGTCTTTGAAAACTTCTTGATTCATCATCTGATGCTTCTGTTATGGTTTCTGTATCACTCTCTTGAGATTGATGTGGGATGATATCAGGCTCTAATCCCTTGGATTTCTTAGTTCTTTCAAAAGGTGGGGCCAATGAGATATCCATATTTATATATTCATTTGATTCTTGATTTTCTGTTTTCTGATTACTTGAATTAGCTAAATGAGAAGTATCAATTGAAGTAAAAAATTCTTTGGAATTCAAATGTAAAGGATCAGCTAACTCTAAGCTTGGTGCCTTTAAAAGATACATAATTTCACTTGTAGCTGTTTTCAAAAATTCTCTTGCCTTGACCAATCTTTGGACATCAATGGTATTAATTTCTCCAAGAATTTCTTCATCAGTCTGTTGTTGTAGCTGCTGTTGTTGTTGCACTGATTGTTGTTGTAGAGGTTGAGAATGTGGCTGCTGCTCACCATTTACCAAATTTCCTATATTTCGACTTTTTTTCTTTGAACCAGATCTAGTTAATGATTTAAATAAACTATTAGTTTCAGAACTATTATCAGATAATATTTCTCTTTCTTTATCATTTTCAAAATTTTCTAATTTTGTTTCTAATTCAGAGACCTTATTAATCAACTTTTCATTTTCAGCTTTCAATGAATTTCTTTGGTTTTCTAATTCAACGATTTTTAGTTTTAGAGAAGACTTTTCTAAATCATTGATCATTCTATTTTTTTCAATTAAAGTGAATTGTGATTGTAAATATTGCATTATACCGGGTAAAGTATATTCTTTTTGTATCATCTGGGGTTGAAACTGGACTGGTTGCTGTTGTGAAACGGGAGCTAATTCACCACCATTGGGTGGCCTTTGATGTGGAATATCATTGATGTTGATACTGCCTGACCCAACGCCTCCACCAGCAAACTGAGAGTGATCCATGGTGATGAGTAGCTAGCTTGAAGTAGGAGAAGTGTATGCAACAATGAGGCAGAGGTTCTATAAATATCAACAGTAGTGTGAACGCTGATACAGACTATGGAAGGGAACAGGAGGATGGTTTCAAAGTGTTTGCTTTGGTTATGTTAACGTTTTTGTTGTTTTGCTCACGCGCGCGGAGAGACTCGGTGTATTTATAATATTTACATTATATTTCATTATATGATATTTACTTACAAAGTGCTCCCATGAATTCAGCTGCTTCAACAAAGGATGGTGTGTTATCCTGAAGGGTAAGAATAGGTTTCTTCTCCCATCTGAGTTTCTCATACATGTCTCTGACTTTCTTGGTCTCGTGAACATATATCTCATCTAATTTGAATCTAGAATAGTTATATTCTTCTGCTTTTTCACTAACTTTTGATTTGACATGCTCATTCATATAACAAGAAGTAAAGTTAGGCCTTGAATCAAAATAAAATTGTCGTGCTAAAATAGACCAATTGTTAAAATTAGGCATGTCTGTTAACGCTTCTGCCAAAATAACGTATGCATTAAAAACTTTATAATCTACTGAGTAATGGTCATTAAAATAATTTAAAACTCCAATACCATTATATAGTTCATGTCTAGATGCAAAGTAAAAAACGAAACTTAAAATGATCTGAGGATTAATATAAGATATTGTCGATGGATAAATGGAATCAATAAATTCAAAAGCACTATCAACATCATTACGGAGTAAATGTAAGGTAACAATGTTGGTAACCAAAGAAGTATCCATTTGAACTCCTGGAGCTTGTTTTATAAAATCATATAAATCCTCTTTAGACATAGAACCTTCTTCCCACTTAGTATTTATAACTTCTTCAATAACAGGTCCAAATGGCAATTCCAATTTCTCCATTTCTTTAATTATTGCAGCTTTCTCATGAGTTGCAAATTTTAGCATAATATACCAAGATGTTAAATCTGGACGGAGATTTAAAGTTTCAATATGAGTAAGATAATTCTTGAATAACCAAATTCTTCTTTTGTTAAGAGTTGTAACCAAAGGAAATAGAAGATAATTATAAGATTTAATAGTCAGTGGAACATTTCGAGAATACATGGCGTCAAGGATTTCCTTGATTTCAATATATCTGTATCTTGTTGCAAGAAAATTTAACATTGAATTATATGCATCAAGAGAGATAGAAGATGCCAAATCAGAATTCACAATCTTCATATAGCAGTCGGAGATTGAATCAACTGAACTTTGATCACCCTTTGTATGAACGAGTGATAATTCTATTATATAATTTGATAAACTTTTAGAGTCTAAATTTATGGGAAGTTTGGGGATTTTGGTAAATTCTGCAGTATTAGTTTTGAGTTCTGTCCATTGATCAAAATTATTAGTAATCTTCACAGGGTTACCTATATCTGCCAACTTGAAAAATCTTCTTACCAAAACCTTTTCTGGATCAGCTAGTATATTGTTTTTAATATAGAAGGGATTGCTATTATTAATTGATTTCAAAAAACTTTTTAAACTTTCATGTGAGTCTTGTGAAACTGAGTTTATCTTGTTATCAACCAACTCATTTACGCTGAAAGGGTGTGATTTTTGTTTGAGTACTCTTAGTATCCTCGAGTGCATCGTGTGGAATTATCCAATTATAAGAAGGGCCTGATGTGGTTTCCAAAGTCTTAATAAAGAAGGAATATTTTTTGCTAGGTATAGAATAATCAAATATTAAAAATTGAAATTTCGCTAGCTGCACAGCCTGAATCCATTCGATATATCCTGGATTCCTGGAACGCGTCAAGTACTTTCATGGTTTAATTCATACTTCAAGATTTCAAATCATCTTATCAGAGTATACATAATGACAACAGAATTAGTGACCAAAGATATAGACCCCGATTCTCTACAAGTGGTTTTACTTCCAAAACGATCCCCTTCTTCTTCATTCAGAACAATCAAATTAATTCATCCAATAACTCAAAATCAAAATGATTTCCTTATAATTAATAATGAATCAAAGCCTACTAAAATATATGAATTAAATAAAACAGACTTCATAGATCCTTATAATAGCAAGCAAAGATTAACTAAAGATTCGAAACCTTTGAACTCCATCTTATTCATTCCAAACTCTGGAAAATTATTACCTGGTTTAATTTTAGGTAAAAGAACTGAAATTTATATCTCTACAGAATTTAACATGTCTTATTTTCTTTTACAATTCTTTTTGGATGTGCTAAAGAAAGAAAGCCGTAGAATTTTAACTTATGATGATTTATCTGAGCAATTTGAAGAATCTAAATTATTAGGAGATCTAGCTAAACTTGGATTTGATTTTAGTAAACCATTATCTAAAATTTGTGAATTAATTGAAGAAAATGATGAAATTTTTTATAAAGTTTCTTTAGATAAGATAACACAATACCTTAAAACAAAGATTTCAAAAATTGTTTCTAATTTTCCAAAATCTATTGAATCTAGAATATCTAAAAAGTTAATTATTCCAGAAGTTTCAAATGTTGAATTAAAATTAACAGATGAATTGATCAATTTGAATAAAATTAGAACCTCAATATCTTTATTAAGTTCTTATGTCGATCAATGGTACCTGGATATGGTCTCAAAAGAATATAATTTTGAATCATTAGACAATTTTATCACAGAATTAGCTAAAATAGAAGAAATGAATAATATTGCTCAAAATAATTTGGATAACCTTAATAAATCTCTTACAAATGATTCTAGTGGAAATTCCAAGAAAAGAAAAGCTCCTGCTTCCTCAAGTAAATCTAAAAAACAAACAGTTAAAGTGCAAGCTGGTAAAGGTGCTCTTGATATGTTTTTTAAAAAGAAAAACTAATTTCAATTTACATTAAATATATAGATTTTTTTAAAATATAATTGTATTTTTATTTGGTTTTATTCATTTTAATCATATCATACATATATACAGAGTAAACATAATCTAATATAACACAAGTCACTTCATTTTATGAGGAAATATAATTATTGTTTACCAGTAATCTTTTTGGCAAGATCTGTAGGACTCACTGAATTATAAATATTCATACCACTAGCAATCATCTTTGGTAAATTGTCTAAATCTGCTGGTAAAATAACAGTATTAGTTTCTTTTGCTAATTTACTAAATGCATTAATATACCTTTCAGCAATTTGTAAAGAAACAGCATCCCTACCACCTGGAGTTTCTTGAATAGCTTTAGCAATTAATTTAATTGATTCAGAATCAGCCTTAGCCTTCAATAAAACGGCATCAGCATCACCAGTAGCTAAATTGATTTTCTTACTCTTCTCAGCTTCTGATTTTAAAATTTCAGTTTGCTTATGAGCTTCAGAAATATTGATTTCACTAATTTTTAAACCTTCAGATTCAAGAATATTTGCTCTTTTTTGTCTCTCTTTTTCAACAACTTGGTTCATAGAATTCACAACATTGACTGGAGGTCTAATATCTCTAATTTCATATCTTAAAACCTCAATACCCCAATCTTTAGCAGCTTCATTAATTGAAGTACTAATATTTATGTTAAGAGCAGTTCTTTCTCTTAAAACTAAGTCTAAGGACATTTGACCAATTTCTGATCTCATTGTAGTTTGAGCTAATTGAATAATGGCATACTGAGGATCTTCAACACCATACGAAGCTTTATAAGCATCAATAACTTTATAATACAAAACACCATCCATTTCTAAAGTGACATTATCTGAAGTAATTGTATTTTGAGATGGGACTTCAATAGCAAGTTCCTTTAATGATTGAACATATTGAATTTTATCAATAAATGGAAGTAAAATTGCTAAACCAGGTTCCAAAATTCTGTTAAATTTACCCATTCTTTCAACAATCCAGGCATGTTGCTGAGGAACAAATCTTATTATTGTATTTGCTGGTAATCTTGCTTTATTGAAATAATTTAATTGATAAGGAGAACTACCATTCGAATAAGCTCTAAAAAGTTGTTGTTTTGGGATTGCAAGAATTGGTCTTCTTAGCATTGCATTTTTGATTATTTGTCTTGTAACTCTTGTTGCCAACATTTTCTATAAGTGTTAAGCTGGTTAATTTATTCAAAAAAAGCAGATGTGAGTTTAGGTGGATTTCTTTTCCAGGCTCAGTTTGCCACTCGATCTTATATACTGGTACGTACTCTTCCCACGTACTCTTCCCCTACTCTTCCCTCCATACTAATTATTAATTAATTAAATCAAAATTTTACAGTCGCGTCGATCGACCGTTAATTAATATATAAAAATTAATAATATTTTTTAATAAGTTTATTCAGAACTGTTTTAGAACTGTTTTAGAACTGTTTCCATCAATATACTAGTTATCCATAAATAAATCATCAAGAAAATGCCCAGGGATTATGATATATCTATTAATGATAAGCAATTTGTTTTAGAAGCTCTTAAAGAAAATTTACGACTCGATGGAAGAAAGTTGAATGAAATGAGAGAAATTGAAATAAAAGTTTCAAAAGAAGAATATGGATATGTTGAAGTTAAATTGGGTAAAACTCAAGTTGCAGCAAGAATAAGTGCAGAAATAGTAAAACCATATGAAGATCGTGCATTTGAAGGAATTTTTACAATATCAACCGAAATATCTCCTCTATGTTCACCATTTTTTGAAAGTGGTCAAACTTCAAATTCAAAACAATCATCTGATGAAATTCTTATATCTAGATTAATTGAAAAGGCGATTAGAAGATCAAATGCTCTAGATTTAGAAAGTTTATGTATCATTGCAGGGTCTAAATGTTGGTCAATTAGAGCTGATTTACAATTTTTAAATTTTGATGGTAATTTCATTGATATTTCATGTATTGCAGTTATTACTGCTTTATTGCATTTTCGTAAACCTGATATAGAAATTAGTGGTGATGAGTTAATTGTGTTTGATACCAATCAAAGAGACCCTGTTAATTTATCAATCTTGCATATTCCAATTTGTATCACTTTTCAGTTTTACAATCCAAATGACAGTGAAGAAAATGTGAAGGGTGATTTAAATAATGAATTGATTTTAGTTGATTCTACTTTACTTGAGGAAAAGTTAAGTCTGGGATCAATGACTTTAACTTTAAATAAAAATAAAGAATTATGTCAAATGCTAAAGAGTGGCGGTTTAAATATTGATGCTACTTTAATTATGAATTGTTGTAGCGTTGCAAGCAGGTTTGTTGATCAGCTAACTGATAGAATCCAGAGTGTTCTAAGGAAGGATAAAGAAGAAAGAAAGAGTGGTATGGAAAAAGAACTACAGGTTGTTAATGATCGATAATTTAGATTTAATTTACTTTTCAATATACTGTAGGAAGTGCCATATTAAATTTAAAGCCCAATACAGGGAACAGTAAATAATAGGTCGAATAAATTAAAAATGTGTAGAAAGTAAAGTGATAAAAGTATTAAACTAAAAAAAAACGAGCAAACATCTTTCTTTAAAAAAAATAAATGGGAATACGGATTATTTTAACGTGAATGATATGAATAAGCAATGAGTGGATTCTTAAATAACCTTAAACTTCTCTCTTTTTATAATGAATAATGGCGTCTTTCTCGATAGGTAAAGTAATCATAGATTGGAAATCGATTTCTGGAGCCTTAGAAGTCCATTGGAAATTTTGAACAAAAGTAACCAATAAAGTACCTAATTGAACATAAGCAAATTGTTCACCAATACATCTATGTCTACCACCACCAAATGGTAAATATGGAGAAGAGACACCTTTGGTAATTTTACCAAAACCATAATCGACACTATCATCTTTAACTGGAGCAGAAGCAGGAGCAGAAGTTGAAGCAGGAGCAGGAGCATTACCAGCAAAACCACCACCAGCACCAGCTAAATTATCCCATCTATGTGGTTCAAAATGGTCACAATTAGGGAAATATGCTTCATTGGTCATAGCGAAACCTGGTGAAACCAAAACGTAGTGACCCACTGGAACAATTCTCTTTGTTCCTGGAACTGGTAATGGATTAACAACTCTTCTGAAGATAGAGTGTAATGGCATATGCATTCTTAAAGTTTCTCTAATAGTATTATTGACTAGAGGTAAGTTTTGTAAGTCTTCATAAGCAACTTCTTTTCTATCACCTAAAACTGATTTAATTTCATTGTATAATTCTTCTTGTAATTCTGGTTTTTCACCTAAATGCAATAAGAACCAAGAAGAAGTAGAAGCAGAAGTATGTTGGCCACCCATTAAAACACCGATTAATAAATTAGCAATTTCTCTATCAGTCATCTTAGTACCATCTTTATAAGTAGAACCTTTCATTAAAGTATCAATTAGATCTCTATCTTGAATGTCATTAGCGTCTCTTCTCTTTTGGATAAGATCTAAATAGGTAGAAGCAATAGTTTCATGAGCAACGTCTCTTTTTTTATATGAAGGTAGAGGTAAATTTGGGAAAATAAAGTTAATTGGAGTAAACCCTCTATCCAAATCACCATATAAGCTAGCAAAACCAGTGTTTAACTTTTCTCTTAATTCTTTACCTAGTAAAGATCTAGAGGCAGTAAAAATGGTAATTTCAGGTTGAGTCTTTAAAACATTAACAGTACCTTCCTCAGCTTGAAAAGATTTTTCATTTTTAAAATAATTTAGTATTTCTTGTCTAATTAGAGGAACATAACTAATAAATTTTTCTTTAGTTAAAGCAACTTTAGCAAACTTCTTTTGGTCCATTAATTTCCAGTTTGGGCAATCATAAATGACACCTTTACCAAAAACAGGAGTGGTTAAATGAGTGTAAGCTTCTTCAGCAGAAACATCAGATAATTTAGCATTTAAAACAAATTCATGACCTTTTGGACCTAAATAAACAGTCATAACTTTACCTAACATCAAGAATGAAAAACAATCACCATATTTCTTTTGAGCTTGGGAAAAGAATTCGTATGGTTGAATACCATAAATGACAGCTGAACCAACCCAAGGAATCCAATAATGAACCATCGGAACTCTATCATTTCTTAAAGAATATAAAAATTGCCAGACTAAAGAGTATAAGAAAGGAGTGAAGATAAATAATAAGACTTTTTGAGTAGTTGATAACAGTAAGAACTGTTCTAAAACAGTATTACCAAGAGTATGGAGCTCTTCGACCAAAGTTTCAATAGCTCCCATGATTTCAATAAATTTTCTTGTTTTCTTTTAATTTTTTATTGGAATTTTGGATAAAAAACTCAGACAAAAGATTAGAATAGTTTCAGACGTGATTGGCACTTGAACTAGAGAATAGATATATGAAGGAGTAAAGAGAATATATCAGTTTTTCCGTTGAAAAGAGGTTGAAGAATTAGAAGAGTTTAAATAGTTGGTGACAGTAAATACGACCGAAACGAGACTCGCACTGAGATTTGGATCTCGCCTGATTTTTTCACTTTTCCACCAAATCACAGTGGTCCTAGATATAATCCTGGATTCTCCCCCATTTATTCTTTGGTATTAGTTGTAATATCGTGACTTTTAAAGTCCTATAGCTAGCTATAAGGCCAGTATTGTTGTTGTCCATAGAAGTACTTTTTTTCTATTTCTACTACAACCCCCATATTAAATATTTAGTCGTTTTTTTAAACGTGTTTCTATGCAATTAAAATAATATATAAAAGAAATATATATACTTCACATAAATGAAATAAAAATATATGTACAGGTTTGAAACCATTTTGTTCAAGTCGATAAAAAAATAATACAAGAAAAAGTGGTTAACCCTTCTCTAATAATTTAATTCAATATATCAATTTCGGACAGCAATGATCATTAGATATGGGTTATGCGTTAGTTAATTAAGTACATCTTTGCTATATATATGATTCCGTTATATTGGTATTGTATTGTATTAATTAAATTTATTTATTCTTGTCATCTAGTCTTTTCTCATGATTTTCCATACTTAAAATAGGTATTTCATCTTTTGGAACTCGGATACCTTTACCAATAGTCACCAATTCTTCCATGATAGCAGTGCTATGCTTCTCCTTGCAATCAATAGTCTGAAAACTGCCATCTTTGAAATGAACTTTTAAAATACTTGGACATTGTAATTGTTCTTCTTTTGTGGGACATTGAATTCTTTGGACATCAATTGGTAATTTTGGATTATGGAAATTTATCGTTCTTAAATTGAATTTCCAAAATTGCCTAGCTCCCATGTGGCCATATGTATTAGTCATTTTAAAACTTAATTCTAATTTATTAACTTCAGGAAATTTATAAGTTGAGTTTTTGTAATTAGCTATATTATTCATATTTGCATATTGTCTTAAGACTCTTGAATTTGGAAGATCTTTCAAGAACTTTGCTGATTTTGGCTTTGCCATTTTGAGGATGTATTATACAATTTTGATCTCTGGTTTTATATTACAAAACACTTATATAAAGGTTTTTAGAATTTTTGATGTTGGAAAGAAAACCTGATCCGCGCACTACTTTTCATTCTTTCACACCCGTGCACCACCACTGTAAATGTAATTTCGTGTTTTTGAGATGATATGATACATCAACAACTGAGATTAACGAATAATTAATCCTCAATTCCAAAGATACCATAAGAATGCTACTAAGTAAGAAATCTAGGGAGCCAAGTATATCCCCTCCAAAACTTTCAACCATTTCAAAATCTTCTGTATTCGGCGAATTCAGATCAAACTCAACCCCAATTAAACAAACATTAACAACTATTTCCTCAAGTTTTGATGATGAAGATGACGAGCTAAACGAATCTAGAAATACACTTAGCAGGATTCTCAATCTGGTATCTTCCGCTGATGAAGATGAATCTGATGAATACAAAAATAAACAGAAAAATAACGATTTTTATAATAATCAAGTAGACATTGGCAATGATAGTGCTATTCATAAATTTGAACCACATTTAACTAATACAACAAGCAATTCGGTGTCTTACACTCCAGGAAATGATATTTTGCATATGGACAGCCAAATTCAAGATGACGAAGACGACGGTGAAATTGGACTACAAAAGATAAAGGAGGATTTACAACAACTTATCAAATTGAATGAATCTGGTGTCTCTGAAATTGAGAATATTCTGAAAAATATAGAACTTGATGAACACAATGTAAAAGATAGCCCAGTTAATACTTTGAAAAGTAGATTTAATTCATCAAATTCATCATTATTAAATTATGATTCTGAAAAAAGCTTTAATATAGACTCAACAAATTCAAATAATAATAATGAATTAAATTCTTTAATAGAATCTACGGAAAAGTTGTTAAGATTAAATATTCAGTTATCAGATAAGGAATCTCAAAAAATTACCAGAATAAATCCAGAAATCAATAAGAATGCACAGGATTTACGGTACTCTTTAAATATGCTAGTAAGATCATTATAATTTAAATATTTTTATCATATTAATATTCAACATTTCTGTTTTCACTTGGTTGCTTTGTATCACTATTATTTTTAAATCTTTTGTATAATATACCACATTTTCATTTCATGTTATAAAATAAATATGTACTTTAACTTATATAAGCTGAATGCCATATATGACATTTAAAAAAAATCATTGATCGTATTGGAACTCATCCTGGAAAGTAAGTTTAAGTAAGTCTATGTTTTACTGAATATACTAATTGTCACTAATAAAAATTAAAATACGCATCTTTAACTATATATGTACACGATAAGAATATGTATAGAAATTACATGTAGTTATTGAGAAAAGTGATCCAAGAAAACTGATTCTAAAATGCATATAGTTTATATGTACAAATGAACTTCACTTTTTTAGAAATCAAAAATAATTTGTTTAACTCATGCAATCTTACACAACTCTTGGAGCTAAAGACACCACTTTATTAAAATTCTTCTTTCTTAATTCTCTTGCAACCACACTTGAAACTCTTGTACCAATAGGTTCATCTTTTTGATTAATTAAAACACATGCATTATCATCGAATCTAATAACAGATCCATCATCTCTTTGAATTGGATATTTTGTTCTAACAATAACAGCCCTACAAATATCACCTCTTTTCACTCTATTTGATGCTGTAGTACCTGTAATTTGTGATGATAATGGTTTTGCTTCTTGAACAACAACAACTATTTTGTCTCCAACTTTAGCAAAATTTTTTGGATTTTTTCTTAACACTTTGATACATTCAACTAATTCTGCACCTGAATTATCTATCACTTTCAGTAGTGTTTTTAAGTATATCATTTTTTGAGGATAATTTTAAGTATATTGATATATTTAAATCTTATACTTTTAAGCAAGTAAATCTATTACTATGTTGAAAGTTAAGAAAACTTGAAAATTGAGCAGGGTAATCAATGTGGCACATGAATCGGCACGTGATTTGAGGCTAATTGTCATTTGCCACACACACAAAAACCAAACGCCAAAATTCAATTACTAAATAACACAGAATATATCTTTATTTACATAAATATATTAAAGTAAACTCAAAAATGGAATCAGTCAGAGTGGATGCTACATTGCTTCAAGAATTTAAAAGAAGAACAGTTCGTGTTTTAGGTCAATTAAAATCCATAGATTCATTTAATTCATCATTTCAAATTGAATGCAATGGTCTAATTACAATACGTTTTCAAGCAGGTGAAGTTAATGATAGTGATTTTGTTCTTGGTAGATTTTATGAAATTATTGGTATGATCGATGAAAGTGATTTAAGTGTCAAATCAATGCAAGTCATTGATATGGGTGAAGGTTTAAATGAAAGAGCAATTGTTCAAATGGTCCAGGTTTCCCATAAAGTTCCTCAATTGTTTTATACAACCTTTTAATAAATCAAACAATTAAAGTTATGTGTATTTTCGTTCTTATTTTTTGTAATATATTTTCTCATTAAAATTTGTTAAACTCAATCCATACGTACGATTTCAATTACTTATCATCAACACACCATGATATGATGACTTCCTGATTTCCAATTTGAATTCACGATAAATTATAATCTAGTAAAAAAAGAATAAAGCTTAAACTATACATAACTGGAAAAGAAAGAAAGAGAAACACAAAAGAAAAAAACAAACAGTAAATACAAATATGGAGAGAACCACCCACAAAACTAAATGGTTGAAGGTAGACAACATTTTGACTTGAAAACAAACAAAAAGAAATAAAAATCTAAATTACAACGATTTGTAATCTTATATGAGATTTTTAATGGTAGAAATGTTTAATGCATGTATTTAAATAATATAAGAAGAGAGGTTACTAATTTAGTCATCCCATCTTCTCTTTTTCATTCTTTTATTACTATCAAGTGACGCACTGACTAATCTTTCACTGGCAGGATAAAAGCCTAATTCACTTGGGAATGGGGCAGGTGTAGCATAATTAATTTGAGAACTCATGGTGTATGACCAACCTGGTGTGATAGTTGACCAAACATTTGCAGATGATAACAATAATGAAGAATAGTAGCTAACAGAGGAAGTTGCAAATCTTCTAGACCATGTTGTAACAGTAACTGTAGATCCAGGTTGCATTTGCATTGGAGCATATCTAGTTCTACCTGTTTGTAAAGTGTATGGAACAGTGAAAGATGCAGAAGTATCACCACCAGTGTTGGATTCAGAAACTGAAACTGTTGAAGCAGGTGGGTCACCACTACCTGAGGCAGCCACTGTACCAGTCATACCTGCTAATACAAATCTGTCAGAATAATGAATTGTGAAACCAGTACTATATGTGGCATAAATTTGAACATAATAATTACCATCGGCAGATACATCAGCAGCAACACTTAATGTATAATTATTATCAGTGATCTCACTTGCAGTAACAGGAAATGTATCAATGGCCGTGATATCAGAATTTGGTCCTGTACATAAAACAAAATTATATTGGGTAACATCATCTATATCTGGAGAGGAACCATCATCATCCCATGTGACTGGAATAGAGACTGTACTTCCAGAAACTGTATATGTTTCTCCAGATTCAGGAGAAGAAATAGTAACATCAGCTAATACCGGTTGAAGGAATAGTCTTAACGTGAAAAGAATAGCAAATATCAAATTGTTCATTTTGTATGTGTAAGATAATCAATTATGCTTTTTCTATAAAGTGAACGTGTTTTTTATTGATTCTCTGTTGAACTTGTAAATGGATAAAAAAGAAGTAACGAATGTATTGATGATTTGATGATGGATAATAGTTTTTTTTACTTGCGCAAGGAGTAAAGTATCAGAAGTCAGAACGTAAAAATTGTAGAGGTGAGGATAATGCAGCTGTGTCAGTGATGTCAGTGAGCTGTATGCTTTAGGAGGGCAGATAAGGAGTATACAGTTGTTGTAGTTGTGGTTGTTGGTTGTTGGAGGAGGTATTCTGCCTGAATATTTGATTTTTATATTTTTGCTGTACGTAATTTTTTTATTTTTATTTCGATCCAGCGCGCTAGAGTCTAGGCGGAGTTGAATTGCTTGAGAGTTAAGAGTTAAGAGCTTAGAGGATCCTCTCTCTCAATATTTTTACTGATCGATATATATGGTTACAAAAATTGCTATTAGATATAACAGAAAAAATTAAATAGTATAAAAATAAATTGAAAAATCTCTTAAGCATCCAGAAGTTCTTCAATAAAATCTCCAACTTTATCCCCTTTTCTCATTAGTGCTTCTCCAATTAAAAATCCAAAAACTCCATTGTTCTTGTAATTCTTAACATCTTCAGGAATGGATATACCACTTAACGCAAGTAATATTATTTCTTTATCTTTTGGAATCAAATCATTTAATGTTGTTGTAGTATTTAAATCAACATTAAAATCATGTAAATTTCTATTATTAACACCAATAACACGAGCTCCAATTTTTAAAGCATTAGCTAATTCATCAGCATTATTAATTTCAACTAATGGTTCCATACCCAAACTCTTTGAATACTGAAATAATTCTAATAATAATTCAAATTCTAACATTTTAACAATTAATAAAACTGTATCTGCACCAGCTAATCTAGCTTCTAAAATTTGATATTTATTAAAAATAAATTCTTTTCTTAAAACACATGGTCTATTTTCAATTTTCTCAACTGCTTTTCTAGCCAACTTTAAATCATCTAATGAACCTTTAAACCAAGTTGGTTCAGTTAAAACTGAGATTGCTGAAACATTAGCTTTAGCATATTTTAAAGCTTGAGTTGCAGCATTAGCATTAATATCAATATCACCTTTAGAAGGTGATGCTCTTTTGATTTCACTTAAAATTGCAGCTTTATTTTTACTCACATTCTGATTTAATCTATCATAAAAATTAATTGCTTTTGGAGCTAAATCTAATGATAAATATGATTCTAAATCTTCAAATGATTTTCCAGGTAGTTTAGTAATTATTGAATAATCTTTCTTTCTTTGATTGTATATTTTATCTAAAATTGATTCTTTTTTACCAGAAACTGGATTTGCACTACAAACAGAATCGTTTTCTTTCCAATAACCACCTTCCGCACTTAAAATATTTCTAATCATTAAATGACCTTCTTCAGTCAAGATAGATTCTGGATGAAATTGAACACCTTCAATTGTATATTTCTTGTGTCTCACACCCATAATAATTCCATTATCAGTTTTAGCAGTAACTTCTAAACAATCTGGTAATGTACTACCTGAACCTGCTAATGAATGATAACGAGTAACAGCAACACCTTGTGGGACATTTTTAAACATACCTTTATTATCATGTGTAATAGTTGAAGTTTTTCCATGGACAATTTCACCAGCATATTCAACATTACCACCAAAAACTTCATAAATACACTGTTGACCCATACAAACACCAAAAACTGGAAGTTTACCTTTAAAATGATCAATAACATCTCTAGAAATACCTGAATCTGTTTTTGGATGACCTGGACCAGGAGAAATTAATAAAATATCTGGTTTGATTTCATCGATCTCTTCTAAAGTAATTTTATCATTACGGTAAACTTCAACATCTGCTCCTTCTTGACATAGATATTCATATAAATTCCAAGTGAAAGAATCATAATTGTCTATCAACACAACTTTTTTATGACTTTGCTGAGCAACTGCTGGCATTTTTGTAATTAATTATTCCACTTTAGATTGAATAATGTTTTCCTTTTTGATATTATCTTTGGATCGATGATATATAAAATTCACCAAATTTGATGATAAAAAAGATTGAGTCACTTAAGGCTGTGCAATTTTCCGCGTGCACGGGTGTTGCAAACCGGATCCGGATATTAGTGCATGTAAATAAATAAACACCATGCCAATTAATTGAATTAATTGATATAGACAGCAGTGTAACTTGGAAGTTGTAAGTAATTGATTTATATTTCTTTACGATAAATAATATCAAATCAACAGCCACTACCATGACTTCAAGGTATAGAGTTGAATATTCCTTGAAACAGCACAGAAGGGATGGTTTAATTGAATGGATCAAAGGTCTTTTAGCTACTCCATTTGTTTTATATGCTGTTAGATCTAACGGCATTTCAGCTGTGGACGAATTAATGACAAATTCAGAAGCTAGAAGAAGATATTCTGAAATATTCCATGATTTAGAAATATTAGTTGAAGATCATATTGAAATGACAAATTCTGGTACTCCCGATATATCAAGACTAAGACAACTAGTTCCTTCAGTTGGTACTTTTTTCACCAAATTACCTTTAGAGAAAGCTTATTATATAGAGGATGAAAGAAGAAGCATATCCAAGAGAAGATTAGTTGCTCCATCTTTTAACGATATTAGATTAATTTTAAATACTGCTCAAATTTTATCATTAGCTACTAATTTCCATTCAACAAATACCCGTGAACCTCAAGAAAAATTACAATTAGTTACTTTTGATGGTGATATTACATTATATGACGATGGTAGTAACTTGGATCACGATTCCCCTTTATTAGATTATTTGATTCAATTAATGGAAAAAGGAATATACGTTGGTATTGTTACTGCTGCTGGTTATAAGGAAGCCGAAAACTATTATGATCGATTAGCTGGATTAGTTGATGCGATTAAAGCTTCCGAAACTCTAACTGATGAACAAAAAGATAATTTACTGGTGATGGGTGGAGAGGCTAATTATTTATTTAGATATAGCCACAGTGAAGGTAAGTTGGTTGGTATTTCAAGAGATCAATGGGTGTTAGAGAATATGAGTGGTTGGACTGAAGCTGATATCTTAGCTACACTAGATTTTGCTCAAGAAGGACTAGAAAATTATATTCACAAACTATCCCTTCCTGCTTCTGTTATTAGAAAAGAAAGAGGTGTTGGAATTGTTGCTCATAAAGGTCATAGATTGATCAGAGAGCAACTAGAAGAATTGGTTTTAAGAATTGATAGAAGTTTAAAGCATTTTCCACCAGCACAGAATATTCAATGGTGTGCCTTTAACGGTGGAGCGGATGTTTGGGTTGATATTGGGGATAAATCTTTAGGTGTTAGAGCTTTACAACAATTTTTAAGAACAAATGATGGTACGAAGATTGGTCCAGCGAGTACCTTACATGTTGGAGATCAATTTTCATCAATTGGAGCCAATGATTATGCAAGTAGAACTGCTGCTACCACAGCTTGGATTTCTTCTCCTTCAGAAACCACAAACTTGTTGAAAGATTTAAACAACTTTTTAAATAACAGGGCTACATACTAGCTATTTTAATTTTTTAATTTTTAAAACCTTACGATATTATTTTCAGCCTTTCAGTTTCCTTTCCATGTATGAATTATATACAGCAATGTAACAGCATATTGTTCTTCTAGTACACGTAATTTATGATTGACTATAGCGTATAATACTAGCGTATCAGATTTATACCGCGTGCATGTGCTCTTTTTTTCTTTTATTGATAAGAGTGATCATTACACAAAAAGCTTGCCTTTAGCTTTCTTTCCTTGCAACTACTCCTTTTCACACTTCTGCTATATCACACAAACTCAGTTATATACCTTGTTCTCAAGTTTACAGTCTCACAACTCTCATATTCTCCTAATGTTCTCCACTTTGTTCCAAGTCATTGGCTTTGCAGTCGGTTTTGTCTACCCTTTAAATGAAACCTATAAAATCCTATTAGCAGCAGAAACTAGAAACCAACAGATTGTCCAGCAGGTATTACAATCAGTTGGTGGTAAGATCCCTATCGATACAAAAGAAGCAGCAGATATGTACAGATGGTTCACTTATTGGCTGGTCATGGCCTTGTTCCAATTCGTGAAGGCGACAAAACTCGTTTCTCTGTTTATTAATCTTATTCCTTTCCAAAATTTGGTTTTCTTATATCTTAGAATATGGATGGTGTCTCCTCTCATTGATATTGATGGTTGTAAATATACAGGTTCTCAATTATTATATCAATTTTATTTATCTAAATGGTTATCAGCTTTAAACTTTTACATTGGGAATATGAACTTTAATGATCTTTACCTATTTATGACTCGTTTCTATAATTATTTAATAACAACTTACTTCCCCAACTTCTCATTTATGAAAGTTGCACACCCTGAAGGATGTGTTGAAGCTCCAAAAGAAAAGTCATTTAGAGATATAGTTAAAGATTATTGGAAATCAAGTTCTTCTGCATCTACCTCCGCCCTTTCCTCTATTCCTCTGGCTAATAATAACAGATCAATATCCAGTACAGGTTCAACTTATCAAGTTTCGGAATTATACAATGAATTCTTTCCTCATTTATTATTACATTCATTATGGTCACCAATTAGTCCTCTATTATATTCCCAAGAATCAAATTCCCAAAGTCACTTATCAGCACCAAACTCTAGAAGTTTGGGGGAAGGTTTTGCAAGCTCGATTCTGGAAGGTTTTGATCTTGTTAGTAAAGATGAATTAAACAAATTGAATAATAACTCAACTTCTGATCTGGCCTCAATTGTTACTTCTAAACTTTCTAAGGTTGTTAATGATAACATTGATTCAAATTCAATAAAGGAAAGAGTTGTTTCTGGTCTTTCCATCTCAAGTTTAGAAATTGTCTCTCCTCCTACTCCTCCTGCTGCGCAGCCTAGAAGAGCATCCTGGTTTGGTTGGAGATCTGCTACTCCGGATTCGTCATCAATTGCAACTGGTAAGAAAACAGATTAAATCTTTTTTTCAATTTAGCTTTTTGTTATACCCCTCTCATTATGCGTTGTTTTTTAGTTTTATTATGCTCTGTTGGATTTTGTTATTATCCTGGTTTGGTACGTTGCGTGAGTTGATGTAATTTTTATTGTTGGATGTTTCCTGGTTTGTTTATTTGATATATTATTATTGGTTTTAATTAAGATTAATCTCACGATTTTAGGGTTTTAGGATTTTGTTTAGTATATGTGTTTTTCTTGCTTTTTTCTCTTCCACTACAGTTCTTTTATTTCATGATTTTTATTAACTTAAGATTGATTCTCTTTTATAGCTGGAGATTGTTTTGAATAGTCTGCTTATTTTCTACATTTTATTCGAGTTGATTTCATTTTTATTGGATTTTATATACATTTGGATACTTTGTTTCTATTTCAACTCAGTTAACACATTTATTACATTTTTTAGAGTAAATGTAAAATGTAAATTTTAACTTAAATGCTAAGAATGTATATTATTGTGTAAAGAATTGAAATAAATTATATACAAGTGTTTATACAAAACAGTTATATGGTCACTATATTTGCAATGGAATATGTTGTTCGATCAGCTTTTCGACTTCTAACAATTTACGAGCAGAAATATCTTTTCTCTTTGTATTTCTCATTTGTCTCTTTAATTTTTTTGGAATGAAATTCATTGCCCTTGGTTTTTTATCTATAACTCCTCCAAATGCAGTTGAAGGTTTCAATTTGTCTGATCCAACAGCTTCTTGTTTTTCCTCTCTATAAGTTTTCAATTCTTCAACTAATTCTAGCTCTTCTTTAAATGCATCTGTTTCACCAGGCCAAACAAATGGTTCAACTAAATCAACTGTCATTTTTTTTAATTGTGGTTCTCTAAATCTACCTCTATATGGAGCAGGTAATGATCTTGTAAAAGAAGCGGGTGTCAAGGCTACTGTGATGTGAGTGACTCTTAAACCATAAATGTTATATAAATAATCTCTTAAATCTAATTTATTAAATGATTTTGGAACAATAAATTTTGCTTGATATGGTGTATGTTTTGCATTAGGTCTTAATAAACAAACTCTAGCTGATGGAAAATAAATTTTTTTGGCACCAACTGTAAAATTTGGTTCATCTTTATCTAATGAATCTCTAACTAATTCAACAACTTTCTTTGATGGCAATGCTGTTTTAGTTTTATCTAGTGTTGGCTTTTTCTTTTGTGCAAATGGTCTAAATCTTCCTTGAACAATCGTTCTTTTAGATATTGATAGAACAGAGGAAAAGACAGACTTTTGATTCGATATCAAAGTTGATGAAACTATCGAAGATATCATGGTTTTAAAATATAATATTATCAGTTAAGAATTATTGATTTAATAATTAATAATTAATGATCAAACTTATACTTTAAGCATACTACTCTGTATAAATAAACCATCAACGAATTTTTCATTGGCGAGCGCGCCGGGTAATGTATCTTACGTCAGCACTTACGTAAGTTTTCCCTTCTTTTAAACGCTTTTACTTGAATTCTCTTAATTATAAAGTGGTTTACATTAATCAGTTATTGTACTTTGATATATAAACTCAAAGAAAATAATAGGAAGACTGAGAGTTGAAATGTCAAAATCAAATTTGAATATTTGAATGGATTTCTCAATTTTTATTTTGAAATTACAGTCATTTTGATTCAATTTGATTAACATTTAGCGTGATAATATGGCATGATATATTAATATGATACCATATTAAACATGAAATCTTTCAAATACTTCTAATGAAACAATGCAAAAAGTGAATTAATAATTTAGACAGGGGATATATATATATGTACAAGTTCAACTTCAAACTTTATAAAGGGTTGAGTAAACTATAATTTTTGTCTATCAGCCATTCTAGCCTTATATTCTTCCATAACAGTTTTTCTTTGGTTTAAACTTTTTAATCTCTTTTTAACTTGAGGAGCTTGATCAGCAAAGGCAATTAAATTTTGTTTGTAAGGATGATCAGAACCATCAAAAACTTTCAATCTTTCTAATCTGGCCCATCTGTGTTTATTCTTTGGTAACATTTTCGAAACTGCTCTTCTTAAAATTTCACCATATCCTAAATCTGAAATAACTTTATTCATTGGAGTTGCTTTACCAGATCCAGGTCTTGATGTATGAGACCAATATGTTTTTTCAGTTAATTTATTACCTGTAACTCTTAAATGTTGACAGTTTGAAACAACAACAAAATCACCGACATCCTGAGTTTCATGAGCTATTGGTTTATGTTTTCCTATTAGTGTAATGGCTATTTGTGTTGCTAATCTACCCAATGTTCTTTCTTCTTCAGCTAGATCAACATGATGCCACACACGGGCAAACCCAAGACCTGCTCTTCCAATCTTGTTAGACATCTGATATTATGAATTATTTATTATTTAATGAGAATATAAAAGTAGTAATTCACTTAAGTTCGTTCTCTATAAATCTCTTGAAGAAAGTTTGAAAGAATCGAGCATAACCTCCGTGCACTTATGGTTGCGCGAGAGTTATGCCGAGCTTCATCCATTGAACAATTCACAAATTATCTCACTGTTTTGATGATTCAGATTAAACAATTAGCTTTTAATTGTCACCAATTCACTTTATTAAAATACCAAGCTATTATTATTATTCAATATTTCTGTGAAATATCATAATATCATTTTTTTAAAGTTAAAGAAACATCATAGTTTTCACTCTTTCTTACAATCAGCATTAAAGATTCAAATTCAAATCCAAATTCAAAAGCTATCTTTATTGTAATTGCATTTTAACCAAAAACAAACTATATACTGATTTAACTACTCATTAACTACTTATAATAAGTTGATCAATAAATATCATAAATAATAAACGAATCATATATCAATAAAAGAAATCAAACAATGTATTTTATTAAGGATTTATCATTAAATTTAACATTACATCCATCATATTTTGGACCACAGATGAATCAATACCTACGACAAAAATTATTAACCGATGTGGAGGGAACATGTACAGGTCAATTTGGTTATATTATTTGTGTTTTAGATTCAATGTCAATTGATGTTGGTAAAGGTAAAATTATTCCAGGTAATTCAGGGTATGCAGAATTTGAAGTTAAATATAGAGCTGTTGTTTGGAAACCATTTAAAGGAGAAGTTGTCGATGCAGTTGTTTCAAGTGTTAATAATATGGGTTTTTTTGCTGATGTTGGACCATTATCAGTCTTTATTTCCAAGCATTTGATTCCAAATGATATGAAATATACGCCATCTCACACGCCACCTGCATATATCAGTGAAGAGCAAGTTATCACTAAAGGATCTAAAGTTAGAATAAAGATTATTGGTACAAGAGCTGATGTGAATAGTATTAGTGCTATTGGTAGTATTAAAGAAGATTATTTGGGTCCATTGTGAATAATTCAAAGTAATTCTCATAGATTACTAAATCATTATATTAGATTAAAGTTTTTTTATTATTTTCTTGTACTTTAAAATTAATTGTCTTTTGTTTTCAACTTGTGAATTAATCATATAATTTCTTTCATATTGCTGTATAATTTATTAGTGTTTGTTTCATTTTAATATATAATTTCCGTGCTACGTAACTATCTCCATTAATTATGTTGTAGTATTACAGCTTATTGGATATAATACTACATTTAACATATGGTTAATGTTAATGTTATAATGTTGTGTCAGCACGTTCGAGATGAAATGAAATGATCCGAAGCACAGCCTCCAGAACGATCATTTATAACAACTACTTTTAGTACGAATAGTACGTCCTAGTTCATCACTTCCTTCTTTCTATCCAATCTATACCGTCCTAACTTAAACATGTCTGCTTCCATCAACCGTTCCTTAACAACAGTGAAAACAGTATGTCACCTCCACAGAAAGATTACGTTTTTATATTATCAATCTATAAGTTACTAACACATCAATTCTTTCTTCTTTTACCTAGGAACTTGAATTCTTATTAGAATCAAATGTTCTAACACAATCCTTATATGATCATATTGTAAAATCTTTACCTGAAAGATATACTCAAGGCATGCAACCAGCTGATTTAACTTCATCAGATAAATCAACTACAACTGCTCCAGCTGGTCCACCACCTCCAGCTTCTGTTCCATCTTCAACTTCTGTTCCATCTTCAACCTCAAATCAAGAACTTGCTGAGGCACTGTATGATTATAATCCACAACAACCTGAAGATTTACACTTAACAGTTGGCTCAAAAGTTATAATTCAAGAAAAATTGTCAGATTCTTGGTGGAGAGGTACTTCAAATGGCAAAACCGGTATTTTCCCTTCTAATTATGTTAAAATTGTTGGTGGAAGTGTTGCTCCACCAGCTCCTGAAAAGAAAGAATATACTAATAATGCCTATTATCAACAACAACCACAACAACCAATCTATGTTGCTCCACCTCCAAGTTATCAACAGCAACAACCACAACAATTAACTCCAATGAATGTTGTTCAGTCAGAACCTCAACAACAACAGCAACAGCAACAACAACAACATCATGGTTCTGAAGGAATTAAGAAATTTGGTAAAAAACTGGGTAATGCTGCCATTTTTGGTGCTGGTGCAACTATTGGATCAGATTTGATCAATTCCATTTTCTAGTTCCTTATTTTTAATTTCTTTTCGTTTCTCTTAACCTTTTACTTTTACTGTTCATTTTATAATATTTCTTACTAATTGGGCCTAATTGGTCTATTTTATTTGTTTACATGGGCACTTGTATTTCTCAGATTTTCTTATTTTAATAAAAATAGCTAAGTATTATTAACAACCTCATAAAAGTTCAACTTTCGTGTTTTCTAAAACAACGTACAGTACAATACAAAATTACAAACTATTAGAAGTACTAAAATTTGAGTCAAAAGCTGTAAAATTTTTAATTTTTTTGTATTATGAGACAGGAATGTGATATGTAGATAAGATCTAATGTAAAAATAAAAAAACAAAGAAGAAAAGAGAGAATAAAACAAAAATAAACAATAAAAGACAAGAATGTGAGTGAATTAAATAATAAAACAAAAAAAAAGACAAAAGAATTAGCAAACTAAATAATATTTCACCAATGATTCATATATAAATTAATTAATTATTTTTTTTTCTTGAAAAATTATTGTTATTTTGTTTTTAAATTATGATATCCATTTTCTTTTTCACTTTTTTTAAATTTACTTTCTTCTAAAAGCACAACCTTCAGATAATTTAGCTTTACCACCAGTTGGAGAACATAAGACAGTAGTACAAGAATCACAGGTGACAGCAGTTTGAGCATGTGAGAAAACAGTTGTGATTTGTAAACAACCTGGACATTTAACATCCATAAAGTATGATCTTGGTGATTGAACTAATTGCTTTAACTTATGTTTCTTAGCTTCGGAAGCTGGAGTTGGGTGTAATAAATCTTGAACTAAAACCTATAATAATAAAAATAAATAAAATGATGTTAGTAATTTATTAGACTTCGAAAGAGTTTGAGAAAATGATACTTTGGAAAAGGTAAGAATTAAAGATATGTGTTTAAATATAATGGTTGTATTGATCAAAAAATATGATAGATTATAGTTGTTGGGTATCTAAGGAAAGAACATTGTAGACTTGGAATTGAATATAGATAAATCAACATTGATTAATTACATTTATTTCAATAGACTTTATTTATCCCCAGCTTGGAAGATGTACTGATTTCATATACTCAGTATATTTAAAATTAGTTCATGATCTATGTCCATATTGTAAGCCGAACTTGATATTTGGGTATCTAATTGTGAATAATTCATCCAGCATTCTCTGAATAATTTGCTGAAATGAAAACCAAATTGATATGGTTTCAAAGTTCTCTCATATTAGATAAAAACATATTTTTGAATGATAAATGATTTTTCAAAAGGACCTGTAAGATCATATATTTTAACATTTTGAATCATACTTTGGGAAACATTCAATATCCATTTCATAAATGGCAATCAGTAATCTATTATCTTAACTTAAATTTGAAATAACTCATTAAACTACAATAATAATCAATGTTCTCTTTGACTTTTCTTAATAATTTTCCAATTTGTATTATGTTGTATGTTGTTTCTAGATTTCATATATATCTCTTTAATTTCTTCTGGCTTCCATATATCATTAATTTCTCTTAGAAATTGTATCCTATGACTTACCATGATGAATCTTTGTATGCAGTTAGCTTTATACTTATCTTAAGGAAACAGTATATTAGTCAAACTTGATTTTTTGATAAAACCTCTTCAAATTTTCCACAGGATTTCGCTGAAAATACCGGTCACGTGCTCCCCCGGTAGAGTGATATTTCTACCGGGGGCTCCCGGTAAGGCTCTACAGGGAGTAAATGGCGAGGGTTTCCCAACCCTGCTTGTTAGCACGTGCTCTAGTATATTATCGTTTTGCAAAAGTATATGAACTGGATCATACATGCACTTCAATCAAGTTAAGTAAATTATAAAATATATTTCAACTAAAAACTAATAACAAAAGAGAGTGGAAAAAACAATAAAGGATGGATATAATAACAAAGCAAAAACCCATAACTAATTGATAGATAAATAAAAGAAAAGCTGTAGAGGAAAACAAAAAAAGAACAAAAAAAGAACAAAAATTAAGTTAATGAACACATTCAATTCAATCGAATATAGAAAATGAAAGTTAAGCAAGAGAAAATAAAAAAGAATAAAAACTAGATAAAATATATATAAAAAATTTCAAAATATATTAATATAAGCTCAATGATAACATAAAAGTATTTTACAAGCATCGATGATAACATAACAAACGCGTTATATAACCACAAAATTTCCCCACAACACGTAAAACAAAATTCATAAAAACAACAACATAAAATTCCAAATTGATCCCATTAAAAAAAAATTGTCAAATATCCCACCCTTCATTCATCCTTCAAAATAAAAAAAAGTAATCCGTATAAAGCAAGAAGTAATATAAACTATTAAAAGAAAATTTAATAGAACTACTACTATGACAGTTAGAAGTTACAAGTAACAACAACATATATACAAAAAAAAAGTAATAACAAAACATAAGAGAAAGATAGTAAAAAGAACAACTGTTTCATATCATCAATGTATCTTCATATCAAAATAATGTATATGGTCTCTTATTTATTCAATTTTAATAATCTCAGCAAACTAATATAATTAATTGAAATTATATCCAATCAATTAATCTATGTAACAACAATAAACAACAATAGCAAAATAAATGTAAAAGTAGCAGAGAAACCAAAAGAAAATAAACAAAGAGAGAAGTATTTATCTATGAAAAAATCAAAGCTAAGACAATAATAACAACAATATGTAAAAAAAGGGAGGTATAATACATGAGTACTAAAAAAGATATAAAAAACAACAATGAATGAATGAATGAACAAAAAGGCGAATTATAATGACAATAAAGTTTTAAATGAAAGACAGGAATTTGGAAATAAAATAAAAAACGTTATGGAGAGTAGAGAGTGTTATGTGTATTTGAAAAAAGGGCTGTTATAATTAAAAAGAGTTGGTGTATCTGTGTGTGTGTATGTGGTATGTGAATTGGCATGCCAGTCATTCAATATACGTAAAACAAATCTATCATATCAACATCCAGAAAGAAAGAAAAAAATTTCATTAACAAAATTGAAAACATAAAGAGAAAAAATAAAAGTAAAGGCAAAACTAAGAACAGGTAAAAAAAAAATTGGCCCAGCGAAGTAAGAGCACAACGCCAGTCAAGGTAATAAGCAGATGTTGGAAAAACAATGATGAAACTGGAAAGATAAAAAGTCTTAAATGGTTGGTATCAATAAGACTTTATAAATAGAAGGTCAAAAGTGTTGAAATATAATGAGAAAAAGGAACAAAAAGGAACTAGTGATAACTTGAAAATTATTAAAAAATTTTGAATTAAATTGATTATAATTATTTCACAGGTTTCTTCTTATTCTTTTGAGCTTGGTTACTTGCTGGAGGCAACTGATTAGCATAAGAAAATTTCTTCTTTTCGGCGGGTTTCAATATCTGGAATGAACATAACAAACTTTCATCAACACTCATCATTGCACCTGCATTATCAAATTCACCACAGTAATTTGGAGCAGAAAAAATTGTAACCAATTGTCTTTTACTGAAAAATTCATAACCATCTTCAACAACTTGATGAGCTCTACAAATTAAATCCATATCATGTTTTTGTAAAAATCTAGAAACCACATCAGGACCAAAAGTGAAAGAAACACCTCTATCATTTTCACTCCATCCTGTTATATCTTTATCTGGATCTGACCAAAGTAAATCACAAAGTAAACCAACATCAGGAATATCTGTAGGTCTCATAACTCTTCTAATTTGTTCCATAGTATTTAAATCTGGTGATAAACCACCATGCATGGTAAAGATCTTTTCATCAATGATGGCAGCAATTGGTAAACAATTAAAACAATCAGTAAAAGTTTTCCAAAGTTTAATATTATAACGTCTCTTACATTCATCATAAAAACCATAAATTCTATTAATTGAAGCACATTCATGGTTACCTCTTAAGATGAAGAAATTTTCTGGATATTTAATTTTATAGGCTAATAATAAACAAATTGTTTCTAATGATTGTTTACCTCTATCAACATAATCACCTAAGAATAAATAATTAGCTTCTGGAGGAAAACCACCATATTCGAATAATCTTAATAAATCATAATATTGACCATGAATATCACCACAAATTTTAATTGGAGCTTCTAATTCTAGTAGAATTGGTTGTTGTATAAAGATTTCTCTTGCTTTTGTACATAAATATCTAATTTCATATTCTTGTAGTTGGACTTGTCTACCAGGTCTTGAACCTCTGACATCTAATAGTCTATCAATGATGGATTCAATATCAGCTTCTTGTTGATCAGCCATTTTGTATTAATTTTATAGTTTATATATGAGTGAGGGGTTTTAAGTTAATAAATTTAGTTTGCTTGCTATTCTATTTTGATAAAAATAAGAGAACAAGAAATTAAGTTTTGTTAGTTAAGAAATAAGAATGGATTTGGAATAGATGGATGTCTAATAAGTATAAGATAAGACAAAGTTGAGTGATAAGTTGGAAAGCACGCGTGGAACGGAAGGGAACACAGTGTTAATAAGGACGAGGATGAGTCAGCTGTTGTTAACGGGAGATTCGAGGTGAGAAACAAAAGAGCCAGTATAGAGCAGCAGCGGTTAAAGAGGAGTGATTGTTAAGAAGATAACAAGAGTGATGAAGGGGACAGAAGTTTGAGAATGGGGAAGGGAAACTGGGGGAGAAGAAAAGGTGTTTGGTATTTGTTGTTGTGTGAAAATGGATAAAATTGAAATGAATTTGTTGATTTGTGCGAAAAGAGGAAAAGAGGCCGGCCGGGTAACGGGTGGAGCCGCACGGGATGGGGCACAGGAGTCAGAGGTCAGAGATATATAGGACAGTACGACGAGTAATAAATACAGCTCTGTTCGACGTGGATTACGGCAGAGTGTTTGTGATCTAGGAGTGTGTTGGGTGGTGTTGTATCGAGAGGAGGGTGTACTTGGCTGGTGTGGAAAGGCGAGGGGGAAGGGTTCACTTAGATAACTAAACTGCAATCACCACGTTTCCTTATCAAAAAATGGCAAATTGCTAAGAAATCTCTAGTGTGGACACCGTGGACTGGACGTTACATCAAGTTACATGAGTTACATGGCATTGGGCATTGGGCAGATATCAGATATTGGTTATGAATTTTTACAGTGAATCACTCCCAACAATTCTTGTACGTTATAGGTGTCCAGTCTCTTACAATTTCTTAATCAGAATTCGAAACATATATGGCTGGAAAATTTAACTCCCAATTTAGATTCTCTCCCTTTTGCTTTTGATTATAATTAACTGGTTGGTATTTCTAGCTATAGCTATAGTACTATATATTATAAATTACGTTCATTCAAGATTGGGTTTTATATAGCAGTTAACGTGTAAAAGGCATTTGATTTAAAGGAATACGGTATAAAGAATTGATTGAGTTTTGATTCTTTTGAAAGAAAACACCTCCTTTATTACCAAAAAACTTGCAATTTTTATAAAAAATCTGATCATTTGAGATCAGATCTGTAGTCATATGATTCTACAACTGTTAATAAGATATTTATGTAATTTTAAAAGGAATAAAATGAAGTTGTACAACTTGTACAAGTTGTGTCTCTCTCTAATAAAAATCTACAAAAAAGTCGTGTGCGCGTCAATATCACTCCAGCTTGGAAAATTTTGGTGAATTTAGTGGAGACTAGAAACCATTGAATTTTATAGTTAAAATACGTATTATATCCCTGCTTTTCAACAATGTTTACTAAGAGAGCTTTGATTGTATCAAGAAATAATATAAATCGATCATTTGCTCCTTCTTTATTAAGAAATTTCAATTCAACTTCTTATTTGAAAAATGAAGAATTAAATTTGAATAATAATCAACAAAATGATAAATTATTTGCTCCAACTATTCAAACACCAAAAATAGAAGCATTAAATGATTTAAAAGAATCCGGTATTAATGGTGTCATATCTTCAAATGTCTTGCAAGATATTTGGTTTAATCAAATTGATTTAAAATTAGATGATTTAAAATATGGTATATCAGAATCACCAGATAAAACAGATTTAGAATCTTGTTTTATAACTTCAAATAGTGATATTTTTAACCCTTTTGCAAGAAATATTAGATCTCCATCATCACCTTCTGGTGCTTCAAATGTTAATACTATACAAGATGAATTTGTTTTAATTACTTCAAATAAAATTATTGATCAATATTATAAATTATTACAAAAAACAGTTACAAAATCTTCTGAAAAATTAGTTTTTCAATCAGCATCTTCAATTTATAATTTATTTTATTTCTTATCTTCAATAAGACCAAATAATTCAATTCAAATTATAAAACCTGATTATCAATCATTATTAAAAACTCCTGATATTAATGAAGAAATTAGAAATAGACCAAGTCCTTCTTTAATAACTCAAATTAATGATAATTTTGGTTCTGTAGAAGAACTTAAAGCTTTATTTTTATCATCTTCAAGATCAATAAAAGGTAATGGTTATACTTGGTTATTACATAAATTTGTGAAACCTCAAACTGGTCAGCTATCGAGAGATACTTCAAAACATTCCCAATTAGTGATCTTAAATACTTATAACTATGGTACTCCTCATGATTTTAGATCTGGTCAAATGACCTCAGCAAGAACATACCATGAAAAAAGAGCAGCGTCAAACAATATAATTGATGATGAATATGATCCAAATAAAGTTGAAATTCCAACTATTGAACAAGCTAAAGATAACTATGAGATATATAACTATGTGTATGAACCATTATTTGCCGTTGGTGTTAATCCTTCCTTTTATGTTAGAGATTATGGTGTTTTTGGTAAAGATCAATATTTACAAAATGTTTGGGATTCTATTGATTGGTCTGTTGTGCAAGGTAGAATTTCTACTTCTTCTGAAAATTAATATAACATATAGCATTATATCTGTAGATTCTCTTTAATTATATACTTGCTGCATACATGTACATATATATCATTTAATACAATTGAAATTAATTCACATACGTACTATGTAAAGTTGTAAACAGCTCTGTGTAAAAAGAGCGAGAGAAAATGAGAAGAGCAGAGCACACGTATATATCAACAAATACAACTTGTTTTTGACTATCTTAATCAACATGTCATTGCCTCAAAGCTTAGAAATAGCTAAAACTGAAGATGGGTATCTGCTAAGAATCCCTGTTTCTAGTTCTTCTAATTCTTTATTTATCAGTTCATCTGGTACAACAGAAATTGTTGATTCAGAAAAAACAGTTCCATTAGCTAATTTTAAAAGAATTCCGGGTTTAATCGGTATCATTCATTTACATATTAACCATTATTTAATTACTATTGATTCTACATCTGAGGTTGGTACTATATTTGGTGATAAAAAAGTTTATAAAATTACTAAATTTTCAGTTCGTCCAATTGGTAATAAAAAATATCAACTTGATGATGATGAAACTAAATATTTAGATATGTTAAAGAATCATTTGAATAATGCAACTTTATATTTCTCTTATGATTATGATTTGACTAAACCTTTTAGTAAGCAAACTTTACAAGGTTATGAAACTGAGTTTATGTGGAATAATTTTGTTAATGAAAATCTAATCTCATTATCTAAAAAGAATTCATTTGCTGCTAATTTCATCTTACCAATAGTTTATGGTTATGCTAAATTTGTTAGAACCACAATTAATTTAAAACCTATTACATTTGGTCTAATTACAAGAAGATCTGTGTTTAGAGCAGGTACTAGATATTTCCGCAGAGGTATTGATAAAGATGGTAATGTTGCAAATTATAACGAAACTGAACAATTTTTAGTTTGTCATTCAAGTACTTCAAATGAAGATAAAGTCCTGACTTATTTACAGACTAGAGGTTCTGTTCCTGTTTTTTGGGCTGAAATGAATAATTTGAAATATAGACCAAACTTATTATTAGGTCCAGCTGAATATTCATCTGCTAGATTACATTTCAATCAAACTATTAAAAAGTATGGTGTCAATTATCTAGTCAATTTAGTTAATCAAAGTGGTTATGAAAAGCCTGTTAAATTGGCCTATGAAAATGCCGTTAATGCTTTGAATGATCCAAATATTAAATACACTTATTTTGATTTCCATCATGAATGTAGAAAGATGAGATGGGATAGAGTTAAATTATTACTTGATCATTTGGTTAATTTAGGCTTATCCCAAAGTGATTATTCAAGTTTTTCAATTGGTGAGAAATTTATTACTGAAAATTTGCAAAATCATACTGTTAGAACTAATTGTATGGATTGTTTAGATAGAACTAATGTTGTTCAATCTACTTTAGCTCATTGGTTTTTACAAAAGCAATTAATTGACTCAGGAATCATTAACGAAAATGAAGATTGGTCCGCTGTTGATCCTAAATTCTTATTCATTTTTCAAAATATTTGGGCAGATAATGCAGATGCTGTTTCCTGTGCTTACTCTGGTACAGGTGCTTTAAAGACAGATTATACAAGAACTGGTAAAAGAACCAAGAAGGGCGCCTTAAATGATTTAATGAATTCAATTACTAGATACATTAAAAATAATTATAAAGATGGTCCAAGACAAGATGGATTTGATTTATTTTTAGGTAAAGTTTTACCTTATGAAATTGCAACTTCACCATTCTCAGATGTTAGACCAACTTTAACACAAGCTATCCCTTATGGTTTCCTAGCCTCTCTGATCATCTTTATTACAACTTTACTCTATCCAAAAGGTTCAATTTTTGAATTTAGAAATTATTCTTTCTTAGCTGTTTCCTTTTCTTTAGCTGCATTTTCATTTCATTATATAACTAAGAATGGTGTTCAATTTGTTAATTGGCCAAAATTAGTTTCATTAGACTTTTTAAGTAGAAAAGAAGTTTTAAATGATGGAAAATTTGAAGGTATCTTATTTGATAAACAAGATCATTATAATAAATATGTTGAAGATATTAAGAAAGAATAATTAATAGAGTTATTTAGATTTTTCTTTGTATTTTTGTGCTTATACATATATTTACTTCTGTTTTTATTGTTATCCTAATTGGCTTTGCGTTTTCGTCGTTTTTTGTTTATTTAATTGATATTAATTGGATTAATAATTGTAGAATTTGCTTATATTGTAATCTTTAATATTAATAATAAGTTAAATAAGTTATAAGAATATCTAAAAACGAATTTGAATTGAATTAATTAAAACGTGTTGTGCGGCTTAACTCCTGACTCTGAGTCAGAATTAACTGAAATATTTGAACCACAGTTCACAGTCCAACTTCCGGCCTTCTTGATTTCACTTTTTTATCTTTCGTTGTGATAATTTCATAGATTTATTCATTTTACTAATACAATGTCTTTAGAAAGAGAAGAACCTAATTATTTTGGTGCTGGGCCAGCTTTATTGCCAACTTCAGTTTTACAACAAGCAGCTAAAGATTTAGTGAATTTTAAAGGATTAGGATTAGGTGCTGGTGAAATCAGTCATCGTTCAAAAGATGGAATAGAAATCATAGACTCAACTAAACTTCATTTGAAAGAATTGTTAAGTATTCCAGATACTCATGAAGTTTTTTTCTTACAAGGTGGTGGTACAACTGGGTTTTCATCAATTGCAACAAATTTAACTGCAGCATTTGCAAAGAAAACTGGTAAAGTAGGTAAAGCTGGTTATGTTATTACTGGTACTTGGTCCAAGAAGGCATCCGAGGAAGCTTCAAGATTAGGAATTGAAACTGAAATTATCTTAGATTCTAAAAAAGTTGATGGTAAATTTGGTACTATTCCAAGTGTTGAAAAATGGTCTATTCCAGCTGATGTTTCTAATCTATCATATGTTTATTATTGTGATAATGAAACTGTCAATGGTGTTGAGTTTGAAGAATTCCCATTTGAAAAATTTCAAGGTGTTGAACTAGTTGCTGATATGTCTTCTAATTTCTTATCAAAAAAAGTTGATGTTAGTAAATTTGGTATAATTTTTGGTGGTGCTCAAAAGAATGTTGGTGTGGCTGGTATTTCTATTTACATTATTAAAAAATCATTATTAGAGGTTCCAACTGTTGAAGAATTAAAACAATTAGGTATTCCAATTACTCCTATCGCGTTTGATTATCCAACTGTTGTTAAAAATGATTCTGCTTATAATACTATTCCTACTTTCACTGTCCATATCGTTGATTTGGTTTTAAGAAAATTAATTGAAAATGGTGGTCTTGAAAGACAACAAGTTTTAAATAAAGTTAAAGCTGAAATTTTGTATAATACATTAGATAAATATCCAACTGTTTTCAATCTACCTGTTTCAGAAGATGTTAGATCAAAAATGAATGTTGTCTTTACACTTAAAGATGGTTCATTGGACTCAGAATTCTTTAAAGGGACTGTTGATAATAATTTACTTGGTTTGAAGGGACATAGATCAGTTGGTGGTTTCAGAGCTTCTATTTACAATGCTGTTACTTTAGAAAGTGTTAGTCTCTTGGTGAAATATTTAGATGAATTTGCTTCAGCTCATAAATAAATCTTTTTAATGACTTTTAATACTTTACTTTTTTTTAATTAATACCTTATAAATACAAAAAAAGTATGCAAATAATAAAGATACACGTTTAATTATTTTTAATATATTTTATCTTTCAGCAAAGATGTAGCAAATTGTAGTATGGAAAGAAGTCATAATTCAACTGAACTTATTTTATGAATGAAAAAAGTCATTTCACAAGTTTCGTCATTATCTAAATAACAGTGTAAAACACATCCACCCTCATGAACAACAAATGTCATAGCTAATGGTGTTAAATTTAATAGCTTACTGCCTATATTCCAAAACTTAAGCTTCATTTTAATGACTATTTGTCTTAACATTTCAATATCATCGTCATCCATTACTTTATCTTCTTCTTCTTCTTGAGTGGCTTTTATTTCTTTTGAAGTTTGCAATTTTTCTTTCCATTGAATTGCAACTTTTCTTTCTTCTTCTTGAATTATAAATTTCAAATAACCTAATTTATTCACTGAAGCAAGAATTGTGTCTGATGTTTTATATCTTTCAATTCTCTTGAATAGCAAAGATAATTCAGGTGGAATCTGTAAGGCAACATACATGTTTTCAATAACTGGTTCTTGAATTCTTTCATCACTTTCAGCTTTTAATAATCTAACAGGAATATTGAATGAATGTTTAATTGAAATACTATGATCTATATATTCAGTATAATATAAAGCCAAAGATGCAGCAGCTTTATTCGTAACCTGGTTATTATTTTGCTTATTAGTAGGGTTTGGTGGTCTTCTCTCTAATCTAATCATTAAAGAATCACCTGAATGTTCGAAGTTTTTTAAAACTTGTAATAAAGGTTCAATATTAATCTCTAAAGCTATATTATTATTTCTAGTTGCTTGAATATCATATGTCTGAAATAATGATTCGTTTAATTTACACCAAATTTGTGGTTCATTAACTGTTGCTGAAATAATCTGTAAATCATCTTTTGTAAATCGAAGTACACAAAGCTTACGCATTGTTAACATAAAAGTAAGTGAATTTTTAAGAAGATCAATATCATCTGTGACAAGTTTCAATTTCATATTTGAATGAATAAATATAAGAGTAAAAAAAAAACACTTAATTGATAGTGAGTGTCTTGAGTCTTGAGTCTTGACTCTTGAGTTGATTGATATATTAATTGATTCAAAATAATATCTTGAATTAAGATGACAATAACGCGTTTTAACGATTTCAAACTTCCTTCAGAATTAAGAAAACAAGAATTATAATCTTCAAATCAGACGAAGTTTGGTTGCAGGAATTGATATTTTTTTTTATTCTATTTATAATAAAGAAATCAACTTGCTATAATAAAAAAATTCAATTAAAGGTGTAAAACCTCTAAAAAAAAGACAAATGATCAATCCCAGGTTCGAACTGGGGACTTTCTGCGTGTTAAGCAGACGCCATAACCAACTAGACCAATCGACCAATCGCTGAAGTTTAAAATGGTTAGAATTAATTTATCTCCAAAATTTTGTCTGATGAGCCGCGCGGCGTAGTGGCTTCTCTGCGGCTTTGTGGATTGTAATTTGAAGTAAATGTAATTTAACTTATTATATATTATGTTTTCTATATATATATCTATATATATAGATTTGAATTAAATAGGTGTTATATAATCAATAAATTAATTTAACTAACGAACTAACCGTCTAAATGTGGGAAACAGGACTCAGGACTCAGGAATCGGAAGAGAGTTCAAGAGACACAGACGTATATATAGCGAGACCTCTTCAACTATTGTGGAATTGTTTTATCTATATATATAAGGAATTAATATTAAGGATATTTTATATTAGTTAAGTTTACAGAAGTTTATATATAGGAAGAATTTATACCATTTAAATACTAACACTTAAGGGAATGAAAATGAAAATAAATTAAAGGACAATTTATCAGCTACGTACTGTACAATGTGTACATGATTCTGATTAATTCTCATTGTATATTTAAACAAATTTTCAAATAAATCAATGTTAATCATATTGTTAAATATGTTCAATCAATCAAAGAATTATTCATATAAACAAAAAAAGCTTTTATTTCTTGTAATATTTCAATTAAGCAATACCATACCATAGTTTCGGAAATATATCAGTACCGTTACCAATAATTATTCATCATTGGTACTATAATGGTAGAATCTGAATCCATTACTTATCCATTTAGGCTTCTTTAAAACTACTTTATGATTATAATGACAATAGATGCTATTTTCCGATATACCATATAATCACGTGCATATTCCGGTTTAGGAAATAATGATTTTAATTCCGACAAAAAAGTGAAAACCATTTCAAAAAGTTCACGAATTGTGCGTTTTTGAACTTTTTGCGACAGCGCAAATGTTGTAGCGATTAGCGAATAAGAGTGCAAGAAACCACGTAAAAGTCAGGCGGAAGTTACGTAAGCGTCACTTTCGTGCAGAAAAACACCGCTTAAATGGGAAAGTCGCTCACATTCGAGCTGTTTCAGATGTCTGCATACAGTAATTGGAGCGGGTAACCCACAACATTTGCGTTGTTGTAGTACAACATTTTCTCTGTCGTAAAAACAATCTCATTCCTGCTCATTCCTGCTCTTTGTGAAATTTTTGAGAACTATACTTAAATTCACTTCAATTCAATAGATGAAAAGTTTATAAATAAGGCATGAAGTTTCCAAGAGCTCCACCAGTTTGTGGGTCGAGTAACCCGAGACGAGCTCTTGCGACAGACCACTTGTTGTAGGAACTGATAAACATAAACATTACCATCAGCCCAACGCTGATTTGCTGTAGATACACCGATATCTGCGACTGATCTCCAGTTGTGGCGTAACTCTCTCTCAGACTATGTATATTTTCAGATTTTTCAACTACTTATCCTTCATCAAAACTCCCTTAATTCCAGAACTTCTTCTTATATAAATCATCACGTTCCCTTTCTTCTTAATACCCCTCTTCTTAATTATTACCTCTGTATCATCAATCAATTTAAAAGAATCATATCACAATGGCGATTATTGAAATATCTTCTCAAGATCAGTTTTCAGAACTTACCTCTGCTCAAAACAAATTAATGGCCTTATATTTTCATACTCCATGGGCTTCTCCTTGTATTCAAATGAATAAAGTTGTTTCAACTTTAGCCGATTCTCCTCAAAACCAGTCCACTATCTTCTTATCAATTAATGCTGACACTTTTCCAGAAATTTCAGATCTTTTCGATATATCTGCTGTCCCTTACTTTGTGTTGATTAGAAATGGTACTATCTTAAAAGAATTAAGTGGTGCTGATCCAAAAGAATTTGTTACTGCCTTAGACCAATTTTCTGATAAACCAAAAGAAGAACCAACTCAAACTTCATCAAACAATGTTCAAAATCAAGGTGGCAATCCAGCTGCTCAAATCCCCCAACCTTTAGAAGAAGAAACTCCAGAACAATTAAATGCCAGATTAACTAAACTAACTACTGCTGCACCAATAATGTTATTTATGAAAGGTACCCCCTCTGCTCCTCAATGTGGTTTTTCAAGACAGATGGTCGCTATTTTAAGAGAACATCAAGTTAGATTTGGTTTCTTTGATATTTTAAAAGATGATGCTGTTAGACAAGGTTTAAAAACTTTCAGTGATTGGCCAACTTTCCCTCAATTATATATCGGTGGTGATTTTCAAGGTGGTTTAGATATTATTAAAGAAAGCTTGGGTGAAGATAGCCATTTCTTTGAGCATGCCTTAGAAGAAGCTAATAAAGCAAACTAAAAAACTAGCTTTTAGTGTTTGTATTTTCTTTCAAAATTGCTTTTTTACTTCTTATAATTCACTCAATGGGTATCTCTTATCATTTTAATAATTTCCTTAATTTTGGCTCTTAAATATTTTCTTTTAATAAATCTTATGGGATAGATAACGTTCACTTTGTTTTTTTTTTCACCACTTTAGCATAGTCCTACGGACTCTTACATACATACATAACTCTATTTAAATTATTTTAGTTTCTATTTTTGTAAAATATATATATTCCATTCCATAACCATTTAGAAAAGTAAAAATAAATAAAAAACATACACACAGTACATGCAATACATCATAATTTCATAACGTCAGAATCATCACTGAATGGATCTTCAGAATTATCATCCCAATCATCCCAATCCTCTGCTTCAAGTTCTCTTATCATCTTTTGTCTAGCTTCATTTGCTTCGTCTTCAGAAACAACAATTGGATCATCATCAAACTCATCATCTGAACTTTCTTCACCTAACTGATTATCTTCACAAACCTCTCCCATGTAATGTCTTTCTAATGCTTGTAAATCATCTTTAGATATTTCATTTTGAGATTTTTCATCATATTCACCTTGAAAAGTGCTATCAGCTAAAATAACATTACTAAAATCACCTCCTAATCTTCTAACTGTAGGTAATGAGTTGAAATTTCCATTTTGACGGAACCTTCTACTATTCAAAAAATTAGATTGATAAAATCCATCAATTAATATTGTATCTGATAAACTTAAATGTGAGTAATTGCCTGAACGAGACATTCTTTTTGATCTTTTTTCATTAAAAGCTTTAACCTCATTGAGAATTTGCCTGCTTTTCCTCATAACTTTGCTATCTCTTGAAAATCTGAGTCTATCCTTATATTTACTACCATTAGAGGTCGAAGAAGAAGAAGTAGAGGAAGAAGAATGTGCTTCCTTAGCCTCTCTTAATTTTGCACAATTTAATCGAACACCAAAGCAACTATAATATGAAGCCAGTTCATTTGAAACTTGATTCATTTCATCAAATGAGCTTAGTATATCAAAATTTGATAAAACATCAACCAATCCAGCCCGACTTTCACAATTCGGTGGATCAAGACAAGTATAACTTTCTAATAATGTTAAATTAAATTTCTTAGAAATTGCAACTATATCATTACTTACATTTTCAACTGATATAGAATTCAATGATGATTTACCTAATTTTAATAAATTTTCTTTTGTTAAATTATAACTTTTTAAAAATGATGATAGATTTGATTTTTTCATGAAATTTTCTAATTCTTCTTCTGGATGTTGTGTTCCATAAATGACTTTACCTAAATAATGAAAAAAATCCAATGATGTTTCTTTAGTTAATAAATTTGTTGATGTCAATTCACTTGAATAAAAATATTTAGCCCAATATTCAAGCATATTAATTGCATTTCTAATATCACCTGTTTTACTTAACGAGTCAACTTTTGATTTAACTAATGGCTTCATTTGATCAAATATTTTAGATTCTCCTTTAACAACTCTATCTAATGCCTTTTTTAAGTATGTCTTTGCAACAGGTAGAAATTTAATTCTTTCCCACCCTCTTCTTTCCATATCGAGTAATGAAAACCCTAAAATTGTTTCAACCTTGAATACATTATCTATATTAAACAGGTTTCTTAATTTATTATTATCATCTGTTGTATCGACTTCTGTTATACATATTATTAAAGGTGGTAATTCAATATGGTTTCCAGTAGCTATCCAATTCATTAAACTATTTTGAAAGTTTTTAAGGGTACCTTCATGATATAAATTAGGTAGATCTTCTACTATGACACATTTTTCATTAGTAGAAGTTAACAATTTGCATTGGTCTAAAAAAAATGAGAAATATGTAACTGGTGAAGTTAGTGTTGATGTTGATGTAGTTAAATTTGAATACTCTATAATGTTTTTGAATTTGTTATTTATATTATTTTGTCCTTCATCCGCTGAAGTATAATTCATAATAGATAAAGTGTTCTTGTTAGAAGAAAAATCCTGTTTATTTGACTGTTTCTTTTGTTCCATTATTTCTTCACATAATAATCTTGCAGATGTACTCTTACCAGAACCAGTTGGACCAGACAATACCAAAATTCTATTTGGAGTTGTATGATTCACCAATTCATGAATTTTTTCTCTTAGCTCTTCTAACTTTTGACTTCTGATTGAGATTTCTGATGATCTAGTTGGGGTGTATTTCTCAACCCAAGTAATATTATTATTTGATGGTAATAATCCTTCAATTGGAGTAGTATATTCATCATTAGTAAAGTCCAATTTTTCTTTAAATGATTCGGTAAAATACAATTTTCTTTTCTTCTTCTTAGGTGTAGTTTCTCTTGAATTACTAGCTGATCTAGCATTTTGAGAAAATTTCTTTGTGACATTCTGAAGCCATGATTGGGACCTTGTAACAGGAATAGGAGAATCTTTTCGGCTAGATTTGTAATTTGACTTAGTTGTAGCTTTTGTTTGAGTTGGGTCTTGATCCAGTTCAACAATACTATCATCTGATAAAGTTTCAATTGAATCAAGACTCATATTATGACTAGTGCTTTCTTTTAAGGAATTTTCATTTGCCTTGATTCTTGAACGATCTCTTACTAGTCTTCTTCTTTTGATAGACATTTTTCGGAGAAGGCTGTTGGGATAGCAGGTTTGATAGAAACTTTGGCGATGATCGAAGGTAAAGCTAAGGTCTCAAAAAACAATATCTTCGTGAGGCTTACGTTAAAGACTCAAGAAATTTAAAGAAATTTAAAATCATTATTTAAGCAAATACAAATACAAAACTTTACAAAAGAAAACAAAATAATTACAAAATAAAAAATAAAGGGAAAAGAAAAAGGAAGGAAAATCTCTAAAATTACATTTGCTCTATCATGTGGAAGATGGTGCCTAGTGCATTCTTCTTCATATTTTCTGTGTAAACAGCACAACAATCTTCAATCTTTTTATCTTGTAATAACCAACTAATATCACTTTGTAAACCTAATGGAATTGTATTTTCATCTTCAGCAGACGCCCTCTTTAATTTCGAAGTATGTTCCCACTTTTGAGCAGCGATTTCAGCATTATCAACAACTTCTTTTGGAATACCACACATGGCAGCAACATGCATACCAAATGAACCGTTTGATTTGCCTGGCTCTAATCTATACAAGAAAGTAATATTTTTTGAATCTTCATCAACTAAAATACCCATTCTTAATGGCTTTATTCTTGGATGTGAAGTAAAAGATTGACCTAGAGTACCATAGTGAGTAGCAAAAAAACCAATAGCTTGAATATGAGTAGCAACATGATATAAAACAGCTTCTGCAATAGCAAAACCATCATTTGAAGAACCACCTCTTCCTAACTCGTCTAAAATAATCAATGATTTAGGAGTAGCCGATTCTAACATTCTTTTAGTTTCTGATAATTCAACAAAGAACGTAGATTTACCTTGCATAATGTTATCATTGGCACCTAATCTAGTCATAATCGAATCGATTGGAGTTAATTTAGCACTTGAAGCAGGAACAAAACAACCAATTTGAGCCATTATAACTGCAATACAAGTCATTCTTAATAAAGTGGATTTACCAGCAGCATTAGCACCTGTCAATAAACCAATTTGACCTTCATTATTAGCACCTAAAATCACATCGTTTGGAATGAAGTCCTTTGTACCAGAAACACCACCAGGTAGAAAACAAGGATGTCTTAATTCTTCAAAGTTCAACTCAGCTCTATCAGATTTAATAAATTCTGGTCTACACATTGGAGAGCCTAATGATTCAGAAGATCTAGTCAATGAAATTAAACAATCAATTTCTGCAATGGATCTAACACTAGCGGACCAAATTGGATAATCACTATCGAATTTAGCATACAACTTTTGTTGCAATGATTCAATTAAAATTTTATGTAATTCTCTAGCTTCCATTAGTTCTCTAACTAATTTTCTCACTTCCGGAGACCAATAACGTTTACATTTAGCAGTTGCAGCCATTTGCTGCCAGTCTTTAGGAATTCTAGAAATCATTTTGATTGGAACTTCAATTTGATAAATTTCTTTACCATTATCTTTATAATTCATATCCTGACATTTGTATTCACGTCTATATTTTCTTAAAATATTATCTAATTCTTTTTCTAATTCTTTAACTTTATCGTTACTTTCATCAAATTCTGGTTCAACACCCCTCTCAGGAACTAAAATATCATCTCTGCTAGCTAAAGTTCTATCAAATGCATTGGACCATTTATTAACACATTCTTCCAATCCAGGTGGGAAGTTTTTAACAATTGTGGAAAGCTGACCTTGTAAATTGGAGCCGTAAGAAGCTTTTAAACTTTTAAGCAATGATAATATATTTTCAAAACCTTCAATAACTCTATTAAAATCTTTTAATTTTAAAGAACCTGAATGAATTTTGGCTAGAAATCTTTCCAAATCTGGCAGCTTACCTAATTTTAGTTCTAAAACTGTTTTTAATTCATTATCATTCAGCAATGATTCAACAGAATCTAATCTAGCAGTAATTTTATCTTCTGATAATAATGGATGAACAACCCAATTTCTGAAAGCTCTTTTACCAAACGCAGTAATAGATCTATTTAATAATTTAAATAAAGTACCCTTTTCACTTTGATCAAATGAATTAGTAAAAATTTCCAAATTTTGTAAAGTAACACCATCCAATCTCATGGTAGAATTGGCAAAACCACTTTTAAATGGATCATAATGATCAAAATTACCCATTGAAATGATTGAAGAATCTAATTTTAATGATTTTAAGTACCATAGTAATGCACCAAATGCAGAAAATCCAACATTTTTACCCTTTTCATAGTAATTAATTAAGGTTTTTGGATAATTCGATAAATCATCTAAATCTTGGGCTTCATAGTATTTTCCTCTAGTTAACTGTTCAAATGTAACTTCATGATCCCAAAATTCCTCTTCTGATTTTAAGAAATTAAAGATTGCACCTTGATGAGCATTAAATCTAATCATTTTCATGGCTAAAGAACTAATTTTTGATTTTTCAATTAAAATTTCCATTGGCTGGACTTGAGCTAAAAGGGTTTCCAATTTATTACATTCAGGATCATCCTCAAATTGAGTTAATTGAATTTTACCTGTTGCAGTATCAACAAAACAAACACCAAAAGTTTTAGAACCATCAGTATTAATGACTTCTTTAACGGCTAAACAATAATTAGACATTTCATTACCTAACATGTTTTCATCAGTTAAAGTACCAGCAGTTAAGACACATGCTAACTCTCTTTTGATAACTTTTTCTTCTTTTTTAATGGTCTTACCTTTTTGTCTAATTTCTTTAGCTAACATAGATTCCTTTTGGTCAACTTTGGCAACTTTATAACCTTCATCAATAAAACGTTTAGCCCAAATATCAAATGACATTTCAGGAATACCCGCCAATTTCATATTTGCTCTACCTGTACCTGCAATTCTTAGATCAAATTTTTGATGTGCAATATCAGCATCTTTTTCATATAATTCAAAAAACTTTCCTTTTTTAAAAAAGACAACAGAATCCCACATTTTCGATTTAATTTCCCAATATTGTTTTTCAAAAGGAGTAAATTTACCCCAAGCACTACTTGGAATATATAGAGTACGTGAATCATATTCAGGATCTGTTTCATAATGACCTTGAGCATCACGAACATTAACTAACCATTGATATCTTTCTTCATTTTCTTTGATAAACTTCTTTTGAGGTGTTAATTTCTTCATTGTATTATTAGTTGATTTACCTGTAGTTGGAGGGGAATATTTAGAACCAGCACCAAATCTTTCAGATAACTTACTTGTAGAATGTGAGAACGAAGAATCTGAATCTGAATTGTTTTCAACAACTTTTGGAGTAATTGATTTCTTAGTTTTAGCAGAAGCTTTTTTAGATTTATTTTTACCTAGTTCACTTAATGGAATAACATCATCTAGATCATCTTCATCAATATCCATTTTATCATCTTCCAAATTATCAGGAACAAGAAAATCATCATCTTTATCCATATCATCTTTATCACTTGGTTCATTTTCATCCAGTTTGAAATCATCATCATCATCATCATCATCACTAACAATTGCAGTTCTTCTTTTCTTTCTTCTAGAGGTTATAGAATTAATAGAATTGTTACCAAAGTTATCATCATCATCATCATCAGAAAGTTCAGAATAATTAACTTTCCTAGACAGCCTAGTCTGACTGGAATTGGAAGAATTGCTAGGTTTAATAGGAAATGCAGATTGTGAAGGTTTGATAGAATCGGTAGAAACTGTAGACTTAGAAGACTTAATCGGAGAGGAAGGTAAATTATCAACAGCTGCGTTAAAAGCCATTTCAGCATCTTCATCCTCATCATCATCAATTTCAATAATATCATCATCATTTAATGGTTTGGAAGGTTTCATTTTGCGAGAAACAGGAACTTTCTTCTTATTTGATTTAGGAGGAGTTTGAATTTTATTTTCATTTGGAATATCTATTGAGGTATTAGCAGTTGAATCAGAGAGCTTTCTGGATACGTAAGGAGTTCTATTCTCTTTGTTTTCAGATGATTTATCTGAGAAAGTTGATACATTTCTTAATGGAGAAGAACTATGCGGAGTAATTGTGTCAGTGGAAGTAGGCTTTTCAGTTGTATTTGAAGTTGATGCCTTTTTTGTGGTATTTGGTGATTTGTTAAAAAAAGAGAATAAAGATGACTGCTTGAGGTTCTTACCAGGAGTGGAAGAGGCAGAAACAGAGCTCTGCTTTTTGACTTTAGTGGCAGGACTGCTTTTTGAAGACATCTTGTAGTGATTACTGGAAACAAGCAAGAAAAAGAAGACCTTAAGTGGTAAACCCTTTAATTTAATTTAAACTCCAATTTACTTAACGCGTCTGTTGTCGAGTAACGGCGAGTCGACAAACGACTGTCGACGCGGAATTGTCGAAGAGAGCGCGTTTCCAAACTTCAAGTTTTCAATGATTCAGATTCATTTATTCATTTACTCGTGTAAACCCATATACATCCTTGAAGCTTCAAATGAGTTTGTTGGAGTTCAGAGACTACCAGTTATCTCTCTTGGAAACGTTCTTACAACCAGAACTTTCGTTTTTGGAACCATCGATTATTTTAGAGGGCCCTAGTTCTTCTGGAAAATCATTCACCTTACACAAATATTTACATTCAAAAGATTCACAATTCATATATTTAGATATCGATTGCCGCTCATGTGTTTCTAAAAAAGTATTATTACAAAGAATTTTAAAATATCTATCACAATCCTTAAATATCGATCAACAATCTATTCGTGATTTGATTTCTCAATGTGATAGTTTATCATCTTTCATTGAATCATTAAAACAAATACTGCAACATAAAAAGAATAAATTTGAAGGAAAAGAAAATGGAGAAGTGGAGGAAAAAAACGTTCCAATTGTTATAATATTGGATAGTATAGATCAAATGGCAAGTAATGAACAACCTGGTGAATTATGTGCAGCTTTATCAAGATTACATGAACAATCACCATCCTTTAATATTTTTTCATTCATATTTATTGTTAGTAGATCTGATATTTTGGATTTATCAACTTCCGGAATACCAGTTATAACGTTTGATTCATACAGTCCTTTGGAATTACAGGATATTTTATTAAACAAAATTTTTACAGATGATTGGTGTAATTCTATAATTAAAGAGATCAAAATAACTCAGAAACAATTGAAATCATTTGTTAGCAAGTTCATTAAATTGATATACGATACATATTCATCTTTTTTGGGGTTTGATATTAATTTAATAGTACCAGTGTTGGATAAACTATGGCCTGTTTTTTATAAACCATTATTAGAAAAAGGAAGCCTTGAACAAGGAAAGAATGACGTGTTAACAACATTTATGAAAATTAAACCATTTTTACAAACAAAGTTTAATATATTAAATCAAATGGGGGATTCAATAGACATTTTAGATATTATAGAGCAACAACAACAAACATCACAAGAGATTCAACGACAACAAAGAACACAACAGATTGATTCTAGTGTTTATTCTCTTTCAAGAAAATCAAAATATTTAATTATGGCGTCTTATATTGCTTCAGTTAATGATCCTAATTTAGATTTACATTATTTTACAAAACAAAGAGATGCTAGAGTTAAGAATAGATATCGTAGAAATATGAAAAAGAATTCAAGTCCTTTAAAACCAAAATCAAATGGAAATGGTAGTTCTTCGATTTCTTCATTATCGAATTCACGTTTTTACTATCCACAAGCTTTTGGTATTGAAAGATTATTAGCTATTTTAGCATCAATTACTGATATTCATGACGGTGATATGATGACAAGTGATATTGAATTGATGAGTGAAATGGCCACTTTAACTTCATTGAAAGCTTTAGTTAGAGCCAATAAAGTTGATATATTAAGCGGTGAAGCAAAATGGAGATGTGGTGTTAGATGGAATATTGTTAAAGAATTTGCTGATGAATTTCAATTTGAAATTGAAAATTATATCCAGCAAGATGACGTTGCCTAAATGCATTTTTATAGATTATTATGTACTTTTACTGTTTTATTATTTGAATACTTTTTTTTGTTAAATTAAACTTTTAAAAAATATTCTATATACCACTGCATATAGACCAAGAAATAAATAATCATAAAACTAAGAAAACAAGAAAAAAATTAGTGAAAAGTTCCCAATATATATATTTTTTTTAAAACAACCCCTATTATACAACACAGAACAACGAAAAAAACATTTTTAATTCTAAAAGAAAGTTACCACATATCTGTATCAGCACCAGTTAAACCAGCTTGAGGTATATTTAATCCAACTTCTTGACAAATAGGTTCAATTGATTGGAATAGTTCACCTAATCCAATTAATGCTGATAATGAACGAATCTTAGCTCTTGCAGCTTTTAAAACTTTTTCATATTTTTCCACATCAGAATCAGAATTAGTAACTTTTAGTTGTCCCTTTTCAAATAATATATCCAGTAATTGATAAATATTTTCAAACTGTTTTTTTACTTTATTTAAATCTCGTCCATGATTTAATGATCCACTAGAAGCAACTATTGTTTTGACCTTGCCAGTTTCTTTAACTGTTGATATAGTTGATGATGATGAAGAATTTGTTGTAGTTTCACCATTTGCCAATCTTTGAGCAATTTCCTCAAGAGCTATTTTAATAAATGATCTGAACTGGCCTATTATGAGAAATCTTTGAAAACCTGTTTGTATTCCTAATTCTTTTCCTTCTTTAAATTGCATTTTAATTCCTTCTAATTGACCTTCTTTGTAACCTTCTTGATAATATTGATCTTCCAGATTAAGTAAGTCATCAAAGAAATTTAAAGGATCATTTGAGTTCATTTTTGTTTCTGTTGGCATATTGATATGATATATTCAATTTTAGATGATTAGAATTAAAAACAGGAATAAGAAGAACACAGTTCCAGTTCTAAAATCGTTTGTCTTCAGATATCGGAGAAAAAATAATTTAAATAATTTGCACGACAGAGAAAATGTTGTGGTTGAGTTTTCAACTTTTTGAGCGGAGTGCAGAAATATTTTAAATTTATTTAAGTAAAATTTAGTAAATTAATCCTGGAATACCACAATACTAGAGCATGTCTAAAAAGTCTATAGATGACTATGAAGAAGAATTGTTTTTACAAGATACTGATCATAAAAAGCAGAGGAAAAGAGTTTTAAAAGATGCATATGAATCAGATTCATCTGTAGATGAAGATAGTGATGATGATGATAAAGATCAAAAAAATCAGAATACCAAACACAATAATAATAATGAACTTGGAGATGAAGATGAAGATGAAGAAATGCTTGACTCAGATAATGGAGAAGAATCTAAAGATAGTGAGCTTGATAGATACGATTTTGAATCCAATGATTTACCAAAGAGTGAAGATGTGAAAGATTTTGATAATAATGTTAAAGAAGACGATGAAAATGTTATTTCTTATTATAATAATCAAGAAATTTCAATTTTAGATAATAATAATTTAGGAAAGAGTAGGAAGAATTTGATTAATGAACCAAAGATGGAAGCCTTCAATATGAATGAAGAAGAAAAAAGTGGTGGTATTTTAGCTACAAAATTTGAAAGTGATGATGAAAACAGTGATGATGATTCCAAAACTAAAAGAGATGAATGGCTCTCTGACATCAAAGAATCTGATATTTCTAAAGCAAAGGCTGCTGAAGAACTTCGCAGAACTGAAGCTCGTAAGAAGTTTATTGAAAGTAAAAAGTCATCAAGGTTAATTTCTACACAGGATCTTTTAGACAAGCTGATAATCAATTTAGAACCAAGTGAAACACCAATGGAAATGTTGAAAAGATTGAATAATGAGGTTAAGAAGAATAATAAATTAAAAGATAAGAATATGGTAAAATCAATAAAATCACAAATTAAAGAACTTACAAATATTATAGAGATGTTAACAGATAGAAGACTTAATGATGTTTATAGCTTAAGCAAAGAAGAGTTCATGAGACATTTTCAAAGAGTAACTGGTTCTCCTTACATCAACAAAACTACAACAAGTGGCAATTCTATTGGTAGCAGGAAAAGGAAGTTAAGTGACACTGATGATATTAACATTAACATTAAATCAAACGGAATTACCGGATTAGATGGAAATTTAATTGCAAAAGTTGAAAGTAATGAGTTAGAAGATATAGATCATGGTAACAGTATCAACAATCCTAGTAGAAATGTTATGTGGGAATACAAATGGACACAGGATGAAGAAGATAATGAAGTTTATGGACCCTTTGATACTGAAACTATGATTTCATGGAAAGAAAGTTATTTTCAAGAAAATATTGCTTATGCTAGACAAGTTGGCCAATTGGATTCAGAATTTCAAGATGCCAGAAGTATTGATTTTATTACAAACTAAAAATTAAGCAAGATAAGAAAGACTTTAATTATCTGCATATACCTACACTTGTTATACTCAAATTACAGCTATATATAGCTGTATAGTGATATGAATGAATTGAAAGCACTGGATAGCTGTTTAGAAATTGTACAACATATTAGGTTGCTGTCTTGAAGACTTGAAGTAAATCAGAATATCCTTAGTTCAATTTAAGCAGCTATTGGCCTATACCAGTTACTGTACATTCCATAAATTTAATTTAATTTCATTCCATTAATTAATTCCTATAGCTTAATATTATAATTAAGTCAATTAATTATAAACTAGCTGACCTCATTCCTTTTAATTTTTTATTTTAACTTACGATTGTACGATTGATTGACATTCTCAAGTCAGTAGAGCAATAACTCATACGTTACGATAGGTAGCAAGAGTAGTATATTATAGATAGCCCTAATTGTTAGCTGATATATTACTGATTTGAAAAAGAGGAATCGAAGGGGGTGCTACTGGTACACTGGGCACCCCCGATGATTCATGATTCACTGATTCATTTAATTAATTTCATTACATATCTCCCGGACAAGAATTACAAGAATTACTGAAATTTAGCTGGTTCATGTTCATCGAGAATAATCTAGCTTCTAGGAGGGACAGGAATTACAGGAATTGACGTTTATAACTTAAAGGAAGTCACGGATGATTTGCTCTTTTCTTTTCTTTACCTTGCTATATCTCAAAGTTAATTGTCACCTATGAGGCTATGAGCCTATGACCATGGTTCATATTCTAGTTCATGTTAAGTTAGTAACAATCTCGGTCTATAGCTTGAAAATTTGAAAAGATTTATTGATTTGATTGATTTTTGATTGATTGATTGATTGATTGATTTAATTGATTAAATAAAATATTTTTTTTTAATTTTTATTTTCCAAAATTAAGTTGGCAAGTTCCAACGCCGATCCCGTTTCCCCAGATTGTCTGTCTGCAGTGCTCTGCACGGTGATTGGATGGAACTTTCTGGAGAAGGGGGATGCGGCTCGCCGTTTTCCCGGCCGACGAGTCGATTTGCCGGATCGGGCGAAAGAGGCTGCGAGCAGCGCAGTGGCTCGCAGGATGATTCACTGCATGTGAATTACGTAACGCCGACCTCGTGTTGATAATTAAATTAAATTAATTGTTTCCCCCGTATGCCCATCGAGAAGGATTTATGGCAGGGATAAACGGACGCTCCTGTTTCTCTGCTTTTTACAACCACTTCTTCTTCCTGATTTCATTATAAATATCACCCTTTTTCTCTTCAATTCAACTCCCACTCAATGCTCCCAACTGTTAAAGCTTCTATAATGTACCCAACTTACTATCAAGGTTTAGTCTTAAAAACCTCTTCTACTTTATCAAAAACTATGCTAAGAACTGGAATGTCTGCAAAATCAATCTCAAACATGAACTTGGCCTCAAGATGTATGGCTCCAAATACTGTTAACCCTGCTAAAGTTAACACTCAAAAGAACTTCACTTCATATACAAAACCAGCTTTATCTTATTTTGATATGTATAACAGAACTCACTCTTATGAAAATTTACACAATGAAGCTTTCTCTAGCTCTAATGTTATGTCTCTATCTAATGAACCAAGTGTGATAAATAATGGTCTTGGTGATGTTGCTCATGATGATTTAACTGTTATTGATAATGGTGAATCAGATGCTTATTCAATTCCAGATACATACTTTGTGCCGGAAGTGTCAACTGATGGTGAAGCTAGTCATCATGGTCATTCTAAAGTTTAGATTATTTTACTTTACAAATAAAGAAAGTTGTGGTGGTTTTATTAAAACATATTAGGATATGTCTTTATAGTTATTCCAACTTTTTAATTATAACTGGGGTGTTTCTCCTTTGCTTTATGGATTATGTTTGTCTTCTATGGTGGTTTTTTACTTGTTATTTTATCGTTATGAATACGTGTTGTATGTTTTATTTGTTAATGAAACATTATTTTTGTCTTTCTGAAAAAAGCCTTTACTGGATTAGGCTTATGTTTCTGCTTTTTAATTGTTTTATTTTTGGTTTTTTTAAATTGTATACCTTTACTTTACTTCGTTTCTTTCATAGCATTTCTCTTATACCATTACCTTTTTTTGATAATATATTTTTACTTCGTTGATCGATTAAATCCTTTACAGTTTTACTGTTGACAATATCTGCTATCTCCTTAATTTTGTAAAAAAAATTAATTATGAATTCAGAATTAGCTTCCTCCGCTCCCGGAGTTGGAACATTTATCATAATCGGATAGAGTCTGGAATTTGGGTTCTTAGAAAATGGTTAAGTCTTGCTTAAAATAAGTTTTTAAATCAGGACAGAAGTCCGGGTTTGATAAGACTTTCTCTTTTATTGCATTGTGTTGTTCTTTTTTCATCAAATTAATCACTAGCTACGTATATGAGTAATATGACATTAATTAATCAGGCAAATTGCTAGCTAGGTCTTTATGATTTATGATTTATGATATAGTCATTTATTTCGATGAAAGCAAATTAATAAAATTAGATCTTAATGGTAAAAAGGTATAATAAACAAGCTAGATAAAGTAATGCAAATAAATTGATTGAGTATAATATACATATAACTATTTAATCAATAATAATAATTTCTTCTATATGTACCCTCTTTAACCTTATCAAATTTCTCACTTTCAACATAACCACCATGCATTGATTCTTGAACATGTTCAGAGAATTTTTTTGGATATTTAGCTAAATCATTAGCAGCATCTTTATTTAATGGATCATTTGGATTTGGTTGTAAAAATAAATGTAAGATACCTGCAAATACTAGTTGTAAAGTTAAAGTTGGTTTCCAATCATTTCTTAAAATATTTAAACAAACATGACCTTCTAAATCAATATTTGGATGATAAATTTTTTGTAAACATTTAAATTCAGGTGCTTTAATTGGATATTCTTCAGGAATTGAACAATCAAAATCAAATTTTCCACCAGAATAATATCCTTCATTTGGAATGACTGTTAATTTTATTCTCATTGGATTTTCAGGATTATAATTTATTGTAACTGATGGAATTTCTTCATATTCTTGTAAATCTCTTTTAGCTCTAGTCAGTGCAACACTAACTTGTTGAACAACAGGTCTAGTTTTGCTTTCTCTTTGCTTTCTTCTAACACCTAACTGTATATAAAGGAAAGAATAAGTTAGTATAAGTGATTAAGGGATCAATTAATTATTTTAAGAGGCGTAAATTCCACACAATAGATTGATTGTAATATGCATAATAGTAGTGATTGAGTCATAGGGTCCTAAAATAGAGAAAATGGAGTGGAATTGGGCTCAACAAGCCATAAGAACACAGGAAAGTAGCATACCATCGTAGTAAGACAGGGTTTGATAAGTTTAGCCAGTTATAAAGAGTGAACTGGTAAACTGGTGGCACTGTAAAGCAAATTGTGTTCAGGCGTTTTTCGTGTTCGCGGTGCAAGGGTGTGCAAATGGACTGATCTCTCCAAATGCTGTTTTGGTTTTGTAACTGGAAAAGGGAAACACTTCAACAAGACTTCTTCCTAGCCAGAACGGTTCTTCACTCCCTTTTCAACACTCCAGGATGTCTTCTTTTAACAAGCCTTCTCTAAATGACAGGGACAGGGCTCTTGTGCAAAAGTCGCCCAAAAGATCCTCTACACATGACTTGAAAAACCAATTATTCGAAATCCAACAAAAATTTACTAAGAAAAAGACAAATAATTCTGATCAACCTGAAATACATCTCCCCCCTTCTAATCTAACACCTATCTCCACTGGCGGTAGTTCTTCACAACAAGCTGATGAGTTACGACTAACTTCACGGGTAAGTACTTCAAGTTTACATATATCGTGTACGCTGATTCGCTCACTATATTTGCGTAGCAACAATTACCTATATTAACTATTCTAATTAAAGAACTCATTTATACTAACTTTTTATAACTTTAAATTTTTTAATTTAGAAACTGGCTGGTAGACAGCAAAGAATGTCAATGCCCGTCATACCTAATAGTGCATCGGGTGCTGGTCAAAATAATAATAATGTTGATTTTTTAAGTGAATTAAGTGATGGTCTTTTAGTTGAATCAAGAAGATTAGCTTATGAAAATAAACAATTAAAAATTAAATTAAAAGAAATTGATGTGGATACTTTTCAAAAACAAATTAATAATTTAAATTTAATAAATAAAAAATTAAGTGATAAAGAAGAAGAATATAATGATAAAATTTGGGATTTAGAAACTGAAAATGGTTCTTTAAAAGATTCTTTAGCTAGAACTCAATCAGATTTTTCAAAAATATTTCAAGATAAAAATTCAAATGAATCAATTATTGATGAATTAAAATCTCAAGTTGAAACTTTTAAAATTCAAAAAGCTGAATTTGAAGCTGAATCAATTAAAAAATTAAATCAATTAAAAGAATCTTTAAATGAATTAAAATCAAGAAATTCAAATTTAAATGATGAAAATGATCAATTAGTTCAAAAGAATCATTCTTTATCTACTGAACTTATTGAAGTTAAACAATTATCTATTAATCAACCAACTAATTTAAGAGAAGTTTCACTTAAATCTGAAAATGAAGAAAGTTTTGATTTTGATGATTCTTTATTAAAACCTTCAGAAGAAGAAATAAGAGGTATTAATGATTCAGGTAACGGTTTACAAGTTGAAACTTTAAAGTCTAATCTAGACCATGCTTATAAAACAATTAGTAAACTAAGAAGTGGGTTAATTAAAATTAAACATGATAATAATGGTTTACAAAGTCAACTAGAAACTTTTCAAAATATTCAACGTTCATCTCCTTCACCTTCACATGATAAAGTTAAACTATTTATGAGAAAGAAATTACAACTAGATAATAGTTCTGGTATATCACCTTCTAAAAGAAATAGTAAAACATTGTCTTACCTTGAAACAACTGATTCTTCTATCACTGGTGATGCTGATTGGGAAAATTTGGAAGGTGTTGTCGATGATATTCAAACCCAAGGTTCTCCTTCTATTCTAAGAAATGTTCCAGCTTTAGTTAAATCTGATACTGATGATGATTTTGAAGATGCCTCTGAAATTGTGTCTCTTGGTGCTAAATCTCGTGGAGTCTTTTCTCCTACTTCTATTCATGGTGGTCGCTTACTTTCAGAAGAATTAACAAATGTTTCTGGTTCTGAAGAATTATCCATTGAACAAATTGAATCATACGCTACACAACATCATTTGAAATTAATTTCTGAATCTGAATATGAGTCACTGAAATTCAAACCAGGAAAGAGCTCACAACAAAATGCTATTACTGGTGCTGCAGCATTTGGTTTATTAGCTTTACCAAGCAGTTCAGATCATCATACAGCAGTTCTAGATAATTTGAAGCAGAAATGTGAAGAATATAACTTAGTTCCAATAAAACAATCTGAATATGATAGATTAGTTAAGTATTCAAATTATGATGAAATTGATGAAGAAATTTTAATAAATAAAGTTGAAAAGTTTGGTTTGAAATTATTACCAACAACTTCCTTTAATGAATTACAAAATAAATTTACTGAACAAGATCAACAAATTCAAATCTTAAATGATCAATTTAGCGATGTTAATTATTTGAATAATAAAGTTAAAGATTTTGGTTATTATTCATTACCAATTGATGATTATAATAATTTGAAAAATAATTTGAATGATTATGAAAAGAAACATTCTAGTTTGAATGATGAACATACTGCATTAAAGAGAACTTTAGGTGATAGAGATAATAAGATTGGTGAATTGGATGGTAATATTCAATCCATAAATAAAGAAATTATTGGATTACAAGAAACTGTTGACATTCATCAAAAGGAAGCTTCTCATTTCAAAGAAGAATTATCTAGTAAGAATGATGAAATAACTGAAATGAAATACTATATTGTTTCTAAAGAAAAAGAAATGGAGGAATTGGCTGAATCTTTTACTGATAAATCCAGAAAGATAGGTGAATTAAATGAAATTATTAATGCAAATACTGCTGAAATTAGTACTTTGAAAGAAACTATATCCTCCAATGAACAAGAAATTTCTAATTTGAATAAAGGTATTGCTGCAAGTACAATTGAAATTGCTACTTTAAAAGAAACTATATCTTCTAATGAACAAGAGATTTCTAATGTGAATCAAAATATTGCTGCAAGTACAGCTGAAATTGATGCTTTAAAAGAAGCCATTTCTTCTAATGAACAAAGAATCATTGACTTGAATGAAACCATTGATGAGAAGAATGATAAGATTAGTGAATTAAATGACGAATTATTTAACAAATCAGATGAATTATTATCTGCTTCAAAGAATCTTGAAATCAGTGAAAAAGAATTAGCTGATCATAAATCTAAAATTGAAAGACCATCTGCTGATTTTGTTCACAATTCAGCTGCTTTACTTGGATTAACTGCTATTCCAATAGTTTCACACCGTCAAAATACTAAAAAAATTGAAGATTCTCAAAGATTAATTAATGATAAGGACAAAGAACTAGAATTGTTGAAGAACGAATTAGTTGACAAGCATTCATCATTAGATGCTTTAGAAGCTGAACTAGTCGAAAAGCAGAATCTATTAGATGCTGTTAATAAGCAACTTGAATCTCCTGATGCTCAATATATTAAAGCTAAATCACAAGATCTTGGCTTAGTTTCTGTTCCAATTGAAGAAAGCAATTCTATGAAGAAAGAATTGGAAGAACATAAATCATTAGTTGTCTCACAAGCTGACCAATTAAATAAGACTGAACTAGATCTGAATAAAGCTCATAAACAAATTGAAACTCATAAATCTGATTTATCATCCAAGGATAAAGAATTACAAGGTGTTAATGCTACATTAGTTTCTACTCTACAAGAATTAGATACCCATAAATCAGATTTATTATCCAAACATGCTGAATTAGAAGCCGCCAAATCCAAGTTGGATTCCCCTGATATTGACTTCATTCATGAAAAGGCTACTTCACATGGTATGGTTGTTGTTAATTCTGAAGATCATAAACAAGTTCATTCTAATTTAGAATCATTAACTAAAGATATTGAAATTTCTAAAGAAGCTTTGAACTCCAAAGAAAAGGAAATTGCAGATTTGAGATTATTAATTGGTACTAAAGACGAAGAGTTCACTGCTTTGAAAGCTGCTCATGAATCTCCTAATTTATCTTATATCACTTCTCAAGCTCAAGCACTTAATATGGTTGTTATTCCCGCTGAAGAATATGATGCTTTTAAGAAACCAGTGATAGGTAAAGCTAAGGGTCTTTTCTCTGCCTCTAATAATTCAAGTACAGAACATATAATAGTTAAATCTGAAGAAGAACATTCCACTGTTTCTGTTGTTCCAGTTCCAGTTCCATCTGATTATGAAAATTTGGTTAAAGAAATTGATTCTAAGAATAAATTATTAGATGATCTTTCAAAAGAGGTTGAATCTAAAGATGTTAAAATTCAGACCCTACAGAAACATATTGAATCCCCAACTAATGCTTATCTTGGTTCTAGGGCCAATGATGCTGGTCTTGTCTTACTTCCAGTTAATGATTATGAAAACTTTGTTGCTTCAGTTAAGGCTTTAGATTCGAAATCTAGTACACCTTCAGGAGACCATGGAATCACTAGTGTTACTGGTTTTGCAGCAGGCGGTGTTTTGGGTATGGCTGCATCTTCTATTGGTTCTTTAAAGAAATCCATTGAAAAACCTTCTTTGGATTATTTGATTTCTAACTTGAATAAGAATGGTTACACTTCTATTCCTAAATCACAGTATGAAGGTCTAGTTCTGGCAGCTAATGTTGAAGCTCCACCTTCTCCATCTGGTAGACGTAATAGAACTGTTGAATCGGTTGAAACAGTTGATACTCTTAAGAAGAAATGTACCACTATGGGTCTTGTTGCCTTATCTAAGTCATCATATGATAGTTTAATTGTCTCATCAAAAAGATCTTTAACTACTGTTGAATTAATTGATAGAATCGAAAAAGCTGGTATGGTTGCTTTAACTAAACAAACCTATGACGCTCTATTAGACTTGTTCGCTTCTTTAGGCTCATCATTTGATGCCATAATTGCTAAATTGAAAGATCCTTCATCATCTGATTTCAAATCTTCATTAACTGAGTTAAGAGCTTTAATTGAAAATCAAACTAAGATTGTTAATTCTTATGAAACTCCATCAACTGAATATGTTACTGAAAAAGCTGGAAACCTTGGCTATAAAGTTATTACCTTAAGAGATTATGCACAATTGAAAGAAAATAAGATGACTGTTGATCAATGTAAAGAATTTTTATCATCTAATGATCTTGAAGTTGTTCCAAGAGATATTTACAACCAATTGAGTGAAGATTCATCTAAGATTAATGAACCTAATGAGGACTTTGTTAAGGAATTAGCTGCTACTAGAGGTTTGTCTGTGATACCCGTTGATAATCATGAAAAATTGAAGAGCGATTCTACCGCTTTTGAAAAAGCTCAAGCTGATCTTGCAACTAAATCTGCAGAATTAGAAACTACAACAGGTAAATTAGCTGATGCTGAAAAGGATCTTGAAGCTATAAAACTTGAATTATCTGATAAGGATCAAAAATTAGTCACAGCAAGAGAAGAACTGGACCATCCATCTGAAAGTTTCATAAAGTCTAAAGCAGAGTCTTTAGGTTTAGTTACTTTGTTATCCGCAGACCATCATGCATTGAAAAGAGATATTGATGTCGGCAAACAATCATTAGATGAGAAAGATAAGTTGCTCAATGATTTACAATCTCAATTGGCTGCTAAAGAATCTGAATTATCAAATTTGAAAGGACAACTAGAGGATCCTGAATTTGTTAAATCTAACGCTGTTGATAGAGGCTTTGTTGCTATACCAGTTGCTGATCATTCTGATTTAAATCAAAGACTAGAAGATAGTTTAATGGATTCAAAATTAAAATCTGAGAATTTGGTTTCACTAACTAATGAATTGGATTCCACAAAGATTGAATTAGATTCATTGAAGAAGCAAGTTGAAAACCCAGATGAAGAATATATAAAACGTGCTTCTAGTTCATTTGGTTTTGTTCCTGTTCCAATACCAGTTCATCAACAATTGAAAGATAATTTAGCCGAATCTCAAGATGTTGTTGATAAATTAAGAAATGAATTAGATTCCGCAAAGATTGAATTAGATGCATTGAAGAAGCAAGTTGAAACTCCAGATGAAGAATATATAAAACGTGCTTCTGGATCTTTTGGTTTTGTTCCTGTTCCAATTCCTGTCCATCAACAATTGAAAGATAATTTAGCTGATTCTCAAGGTCTTGTCGATAAATTAAGAGCTGAAATAGATCAACAAAAGGCTGAAATTGCTGCTAAAGATTCGACTGTTCAATCACTAACACAACAATTAGAAACTCCAGATGCTGGCTATGTTAAATCTAAATCTGAATTACACGGTCTTGTTGCTATTCCTAAGAGTGAACATAAAGACTTGAACGATTCTTTCAATGCTAAATTAAACACCATTGAAGAGTTAGAAAAACAATCTTCTGAAAAGCAAGCTGAACTAGAACAAGTTAAGATCGAATTGGCTGATAAACTTCTTCAAGTTGAGAATTTGAATAGACAATTAGATAATCCTGATATTGATTATGTTAAATCTAAATCAGCATCACATGGCCTAGTTGCTATTCCTGTGTATGAACATAAAGAATTGACTAATTCAGTTTCAAAGGTCCAAGAATTGGAAAATAAGATATCCGAGAAGCATGGTGAATTAGAACAAGTCAAAGCTGAACTATCTGATAAACATACCGCTAATGAAGTTCTAACCAAGAAATTAGAAGAACCTGATGTTGAATACGTTAATTCCAAGGCTAAGAGTCATGGTATGGTCACCATTCCTGTGAATGAATTGGCTAAATTGATGGATGACCTAGCTTCAAGAGACAGAGAATTGGCTTCTGCAAATGATAAATTAGAACATTATCCTGAATCTGATTCTGAATTTACTGATGCTGGTGTTTTTGTTCCTATAAAACATTCTGGTCACTCTACTCATTCAGCTGAATTGTCTACTAAAGAAAGATTACTTGAAGTTCAAGCTGAACTTGATGCTAAGATTAAGGAGTTGGATGATGTTGAAAAGAAATTGAAGTCCAGAAATGATGAATTTCAATTGGCTACAAGTTCCCAACCTCAAGTTACACCTCCACCAACTTCACAATCTAGAACAATCAATGAAGAAGAGCTTGATAAGCACATTTCCATTAAAGATGTTACCGATAATGATGAACTTACAAGCAAGCTAGCTGCCGCTGGTCTAATTGCAGTTTCTGTTAAGGAGTATGACGATTTGAAGAATGAACTAGTTACCAAGAATTCTGAAATTGAAGGTTTAAGATCCTATTCTATTGCATCAATGTCTAGTAATGGACCTCCTATATTATCTGTAAGAGATGCTAAGTTTAGTGATTCTGAAGATGCCGCTAGTGTTAACCCAACAATTTCGCCTTCTGGTTCTACTGAAAACTTAGGTGTTAATCCAACAATTTCTCCTGCTGCTCATAATAAGAATGGAACCATTATACCTGATTCTGACCATTTGAAAGAGATTGAGAGCTTGAATAAGAAAATTGAAAACCCATCAAGGGAATATTTGGTTAATAAATTATCAATGTTAGGTTACTCTGTGGTTCCTGATCAAAATAGAAAGAGAGGATCAGTTATTACCAATTCAACTGGTGCAGCTTCATCCATATACACTGATGCAGTTAGCCATCATGTTACCAACTCTATCTATGAAGATTCTTCTACCGCTAATGAAAGCGATTTTGTTGATGCTTTAAGTAGACAATCTGATAGTGAAAATGAGGTCAACGATTTGTTTGAACCTTCCACTGAAACTGAAGAACAGAAATTGAGAGAACAAGCAAGAAGACTTGGTTATTCATTGGTTCCAATTAATCAATCTGATGATGACAATGCTACTTCCATTGATGATGAAATTACAGATATTCACCTGGGAACAGCTGAAATTCAAACAATAAGGCCAGATAATGAAATCACTCATAATAATTTAGCTAGACCTACAAGTGGTGTGAGTACTTTAGGACCTAGAAGTGCAATTAGAGATAGTAACATTAGAGATACAATTCTTTTGGATAATCCTATATTTGAAGAAGATAGACCAATAAGTAATGATGAATTAAAGTCTAAAGCTGCTGTTTTAGGTATGGAAGTTATTCCTGCTAATGAGTTGAGAGAATACCAACATCCTAATATCTCAAAATTGAAGGAATTAGCTGCCGACTTGGGTGTGACTGTTGTTGAAGATCCAAATGCTACAAGTAGAAATGCAACCACTGGTAACGAAACTCCTCTTTTGACTAAAGAAAGTTTACAACGTCATGCCAACGATTTAGGTTTGAAAGTGTTCTCAATCCATGAAGTTGAAAGAATGAAGAGACGTAGTATTACATCTCAAGAACTTGCTACAAAAGCAGCTGAACTTAATCTTACATTATTGCCTGAATCTGAGCTTAACAAAAGAGATATTGGTGATCTAACTAGAGATGATTTGGCTCTTGAAGCTAAGAACCAAGGTCTGATGATTATTCCAGAAACCCAATTTATTGCTACTACTGTTTCAAGAAGACCAGATATCTCACATGTTGTTGTTCTTCCATCAACTTATTATAATAAGCTATTAAGAAGTCATGATTTCTACAAAGCAAACAAGTCTATTTCTCCAACTACTGCAAAACATCCAGAAAGTCTTGCGTCTCCTACTGAAGAGATATCTAGTATAATGTCATCACAAAAGAGTACTCCTCCTACTCCTATCCATGCTACTTCTAATGATCAACTCAGATCAGCTGCTCCTAATTCATTATCTTCCAGAATTCCTCCCCAACAGCATACTAGTCCTAGGGCTGTTGCTATTCAAAAATCTAGTAGTCAAAAACAAGCTACTCCTCAACATTCTTCTCCATCACTTAACAGTGGAAATCAATTTTCGTTATCAGAATTGGATAGGGCTCCAAGTGTTGCTATTCAATCTCTTCGCTCTGTCCACACTATTATTACTTCAAAACATGAAATGATTGCAGCTATTACACAAACTATTATTGGTGAATATTTGTTTAAGTATTTCAGAAAACTTGGACCTCTATCTTCTATGTCTGAAAGCAGACATGAAAGATTTTTCTGGATTCATCCTTATAGTTTAACATTATATTGGTCCAGTTCTAACCCTGTCTTTAGTGATCCTGCTTCCAACAAGATTAAAGCTTTTGCCATTACTTCTGTTGAATCTGTCGAAGACAATAATCCATTGCCACCAGGTTTATTCCACAAGAGTATTATTGTTCGTTCAAAAGACAAATCAGTTAAGATTACATGTCCAACTAGACAGCGCCATAATATTTGGTATAATTCATTAAGATATTTGATTGAAAGAAGTACTGATGATTTAGTTGATGATGACGATTCTGAAGATCAATATAATGAAACTTATTCTATCGATCAAAAGGTTGAAATAGAAAGATCACAAACTTTTCGTCACAGTCAACCAAGAAAATATGTTTTAGGTGGTACTCATCTCCCTTCCAGATCAGTTTCTACTCCAGCTAATAGTAATTCTAATCTTCCAAGATTAAAATCATCTCGTTCTCTCCTTGGTTCAATAAGACGTAACTAGATTTTCTTTTTTTGTTAGTTAATAATGGGTGTTTTGCTTTTCTTCCTTGGTTTCTTATTTATTCTGTTATTCAATTCAACTGTTTTAATTTATTTGTATGCATTTTTGTTTCAGCATGTTTTTTTATATTACACTTTTTTTATGTTTTGAACTTCAAAAAAAAATTTCAAAAAGATTTTGTGCTTATGTTTTTTTAAAAACCTTTTAGTTCCACTGTTCCATTTCTTCAGCGTTTAATTTTATATTTTACCTTATTATTTTTATTTATTTGGCTTAATAATTTTTTTTTTAATTTTACTCTTTCTACTTTTTTAATTATTCTATTTTATATCCCCTTCCTGTTTTTTTTTCCCCTCAGAAAAAACATTACATTACTATAGTTTTTAGTTTTTAGTTTTTATTCTTTTGATTTTTGCGAACATTATTCTCTTTTTATATTTTTCTGCTTGTCCTTTTTTTGTCCTTAATTTAAGTTATTTTCCGTTTTATTATATTTCGTTTAACATCGTGTACACTGAGTATTTGAAGTAAGTGGATGACGGTAGCACTGCGTAACGCAGCTGCAGCGTACGTTACCGTCCGTATGTAGTAGAAAAACGATACTAGATATTTTGAAATTGTATAATGTAAGATAAAATTAAATATTGATAAAAATGAAAAACAACGAAAAAAAAGAAGAACTAGTCAAGAAGACTATAAATATAAACATAAGAAACTATATGTTTTAAACTTAAATAAGAAAAAGGTAAAAGTAAATAAGGATTTAATAAAGTATAATTAGTAGCAATAAAAAAAAACAAGCTTTGAATTTGAATAACAGTCGTCTGTATATATGGCAAATATTAATAGTAAGTTAAAAAGGAAACAGTTCATTAAAAAGAGCGTAAATTAGTTGGAAGTTAATAATAATAAGGAGTGTGATTGATGTGATGTGAAAAGAAAAACATAACAAAATATGCAAAATAAATGAGAGTGAGTATTATGGGAAGATTGCAAACTTAACAAAAAACAACAAAAAAAGTAAAAGCAGAGAATCACTTAACATAAAAAAAACAAAAACAAAAAACAAAAAGGCAAATTAACCAAAAAAAAACAGGACTTGACACAAAGATCAATAATTCAAACTAACATGAATAAAAAAATAACGAAAATAGAAATCAAATAAAGAAAAATATGGTATTTCATGGAATAAATGAAATGTGGATGATTTTTTAGAGTTTTTTTTTTTATTTTGTGATGAAAGAAATAGAATGAGGAAATTTTCTATTTCTTTTTAACGTCCGCAAATGGATTTAAAGTACGAACAGTTAAACATGGTAAGGTCATACCAACTTCTGATTTCAATAATATTGGAACCTTTTGTAATTCTCTTATTTCTTGGACATAATAATCACCGTCAATACGAGTGATACATTCTTTTAAATAAGGAGTCAATGAATTACCAGTAGATTGCAACGATTTGACTTGAGGAATACTCAAATTCAAGTTGGAAAATTTATCAACTAAGCTTTGAGGGATCTTAGATTGAGTTGAAGCAGCTTCCTTTGAAGTGGATCTATACTTATTTTTAATTGATGCTCTATATGATAATGGTTTTCTTTCATCTTCTGGAACATACGTAGCAGCATCAACACCTGGTTCCCAATAAAGTTCTAAAACTCTGTTATTCTTATCAAACTCAGCTTTACGTAAAGGTAATTGATCACCATGAACTCTTTTTTCAATACCAAACTCAGGTAAAATAACATCAAATGAAGATTCATAAACTTGTAAGATGGTACCCATACATAAAATCTGGCCAGTTTCTTTACTCATTTCATTAATTGTTTGACATAATAATAGATGTATTGCTTGTTCTTGAGCAGCTTTAGCACAATCTTTCTTGAAATTACAATAATCACTATTCATCTTTAATGAATCAATATCATCTTTATAAGTATCAACACGACCTTTAATAACAGCTTTAAATTGTCTATGAACGATGGTATCAGCATATCTTCTTAAAGGAGCAGTGAAATGAGTATATGAAGGTAAATTAAATAAATAATGACCTAAAGTATCTGCATCTACTTTACCAGCAATAACATATTTACCTCTTGGCATACATTTAATTAAAATTGCTTCAACCGCATTTCTTTCTGTTGGATCTTTAATATTTAATAATGAATTTTGGAAAGTTGATGCATTTGTTGTATCTAATTTAATACCTAAATTACCAACTTTTCTTGAATAAGCTTCAAATTTAGTTAAAGTTGGAATTGGATATCTTCTTAATAATGCTTTATCACCTAAAGCAGCATGGACTCTTTGTGCAATAGCAGCATTAACATTATGTAAGATTTCATCAATCATTGAAGTTGAAGGGATATTATCAAATATATTTAAAGATAATCTAACTCTTTCGTCATCCAGTTGATCTAATAATGGTAAGATTGGTTCGTTTTCTAAATCTTGATTATTTAATCTACGTCTTCTCAGACCTCTTGAAATTAAAGATAATGTAGTAATATAACCTAAAGTAGCATCATTTGAACCCTTTTCAACATAAGTTTTATTTAAAATTGAATCAACAACTGAGTAGTCAACTTTTTGTTTTGGCTGAATGATAGATTCACCCATCCAAACGTTATCAATATCGAATGAAGATGAATCAATTTCAAAAACAACAGATAAACTTAAACCCTTTTGATTTTCTTTAAATGAAACTAACTCATTAATCTTTTGTGGGAATAAATGTTCAGTCTTTTGAGGTAAGAAAACAGAATGAGATCTCTTTTTAGATCTTTTATCTAAACTTGAATCTTGTTTAATAAAATAAGTAACATCAGCAATATGAATACCTAATTCAATTTTACTTTCAGAAATAATCTTAACATGTAATGCATGATCAGAGAAAGCACCAGTCTGAGAGAAGGCAATGACATATTCATCACTAAAATCTCTTCTATCACTAGATGCTAAAGCAGGTTTAATATCAGCAATATCACTTAAGTATTTACTTTCATCATCTGGGTATTCATCACATAAGAAATTGTTATCTCTTAATAAAGAATCAACTTCCACTTCACCTTCATTCATTTTACCTAATTGAGAAACCAGAGTACCGAATGGATGTAAAGAAGTGATTGGCCATCTTTTAATTGAAGCAATAAAAGCTTGATCAGCGTACTTTTCATGATTTTCAACAAAATCTTTTGGAGCTTGTTCGGTTGGAATAGCAATTAAAGGAACTTTTTTATCAGTTGGTTTGAACCAAACAATTTTTGGTCTATTGATTTGTCTTGGAGCAGAATCTTTATCTTTATCTTTATTCTCTTTAGCTTCTTTAGCAGCTTGAGATGGTCTTAATAAACCTAAAGTACCTGAAAATAATTGACCTGGAATACGATCAACAACTGCGACGACGTGACCAGCATATAATGGTTTGTATTCATCACTAATTTCTTCTTCTTCAACTAATAATAAAGATTGACCTTCGACTTCAACATCATCATTTTTCTTTTGAGTTGGTCTTTGTTTTAATGAACCTCTTCTTCCTAATGAACCAGAACTACTAGCAGAAGTTGGAGCAGTTGATGATTTTTCAAATTTAGTACCATTAGTTGTGTCAGTACCAGAACTATAACTTGTTGAAGCATCATTATGTAAATCGTCACTTAATTCAGTACCTGGTCTTGTTGAAATATTATCTTTTCTTCTCTTCTTTTCTTCTTTTTCTCTTTTAGAATTCCAAACTTCGTCAACAACCAATAATTCAACAGCAACTAAATCACCTTCTAAAGCTCTATTACGATCTTTAGAACCACAGATGAAAATATCAGAATCTAACAAACCGTCAGTTGAAACATAAGCATCAGATCTGTTTTTCTTGTTCACACGTAAAGTACCTGTAACTAATCTACCATCACCAATTAATTCAGGTAATGAATTTTGAGGTAAATAAGGGGCAAATAAAGATTTTCTTTGTTGACCGTTTTGAGATTGATTAAATTGGGAAATTGAAGAAACTGAACCACCATAAGAACCTCTTGATCTATGACTTGGAGTGAAACTTGGAGGTTCAAAAGTACCAGGAGAGAAAGAAAAACTTTGATTTGGAGTTGAAGGTTGTTGTTTTCTCCAATTGCTGCTCAAATCAGAAGCTGTTGTTCTATGGTTAACGTTACTTAAAGATTGACGACCACCTGAGAAATTTGGAGCAGGAGGAGCTAAAGTATTTGAATTTTCTCTTGGTGGGAATTGAAAGGATCTTTGAGGTGATCTTTCGTTAGTGGAGACTGAAGATTTAGTTCTACCATGACCTCTTGATAACTCAAAACCATCATCGGTAACAGTTGGTAGTTTAGGAGATGGAGGAAATTTAAAGGATGGTGGGGCCATTAATGAAGGAACATTCAAAGATGGAGCATTATTTGAATTTGTAGAATCATTTTGAGTTTCAGTCATTGCAGTTGATGAAATAGATAGTTTTGAAGGAGATTGTCTTTGAGCTTGAACTTCAGCAGCAGCTTTTTTGGCTTCAGATAAACCTAATGAATGTCTTCTATTATGACCTAATTTAGCATTGTAATTAACAGAAGCCACTGAGGATTGGGCTCTTCTGTGACTTCTAGGAGATGAATATGAATTATCTTGGTCAGGATTCGAAACATTACTAGAAGATCTTCTATGATGTTGCTGTTGGCCAGCTCTTTTCTGACTAGCACCACTTGGAGGAGGCATCAAAACACTTTGAAAGTTAAAAGCACCACCTGATTGAGTACTATAGTTCTGGGATTGTTGGTAATTTCCTCCTGGTTGAGATAATTGTTGTTGCTGTTGTTGTAATATTTGCTGTTGTTGAGCTTGAACAATTTCTAGTTGACGTTGTAGATTGAATTGTTCCACTATATTAATAATGATATCATGTAATGTTAGTATATTTGAAAAACAAACTTCAAATTAAAGGGAAAAAAAGTACTAAGTAGTCAAGTAGCTATAAATAGCCGAAAGAGTGTGTTGAATTGAATTGGAGAAGAAACAACAACACATAATAATAATTGACAGTTGAATGGTATAAAGAATACATACACATTAAAGTAGTCAATTCACTAGGGGATCGTCTATGAGCAACATGAATTGTTCTTGGTCTGTTACCAGCAGTTCTAACTGTTGAGTCAGTTGAGGTTGGGGGGTAATTTTGTTTAGAGAAGTTATTATCCTGTTGATTAGACATTATAAATGATTCCTATATGTATAAATGATTAAAACTTGTTTGTAAATGATTGGATAAACGTTGTTGTAATGAGGTATATAATCAAATGAAAGTATATGGAAGGGGATGTAAAAATGAAGTTAGACTAAAGATAACTCGGAGCAGAGCAAAGAGTGTGAATAAAGTCTATATAATTGGAGGGAGGCAAAGGGATGCCTTAATGGTCAAGAGAGGGTAAGGTATAAGGTATCTTTTTGTAATAAAAAGGAGTAGTGGGTAGGATAGGAAGAAGGAAAGGGATTGTAAAGCAGTACGTAGTAGGTGGTGTTCGAAAATTTTTAATTTGCCTTCAGTGTTGAGGGAGAGAAAGGAAATTAAGAAATGACGTGAACACTGAACAGGACTCAGGACGGGGAGACAGAGCAGAGAGTTGACACGATGGAGGAGGGTTGGGTTGGAGGTAGGAGGTAGGGTAGAGTAGAGAGAAGGAAGAGGACTGGGTGGTGAAATAGAAATACTAGGAATAGGACTACTAAGGGACAGTGCTCTCAAGTTTACAAGTTTTACAGTGTCAAATAAGTGTGAATTTGTAAACAGCAGTCAAGTTCTTAACAATTATATATAATGTTTAAAATAGTAAGTCCAGAACACTGATGTATAAACAATGTAAGATAGTCGTTTGTTTTGTTTGATTCCAACGTTGATGTACCACTTACTTTGAGTTTCTATACACTTAGTGCCGATCAAACAACCATTATCGATTAAAGAACAATTACTAGCTATTAATTACTATTATTCTTCTGATGGACTGTTTTTATTTCTCTCCAGTAACGGTGACTAGCTTGATTAATTACTCTTGTATGTCTCCTATTCTATAGGTTTGTACAATTTGTACTTTCTTTGCTATTCCAAAAATCCTAAATATAGATGATAATTAATTAAATTGCCAAAAATAAATGCGGGCTAAGAGGTTCGAACTCTTGCACCTTTCGATATCACGGCCTAAACGTGACGCCTTAACCACTCGGCCAAACCCGCAATTTACAAAAATTTAAATTTTACATTTCTCTACAAACTTTGTTTTCGCTTACGTAAGCCTTACGTAAGCGTGGATTTTTAAGACTTTAAAAATCCCAATTTTCAACAATTAAAAATAAATTTATAACCAATTTATTTGTTTTAGCAATAAAGAAAGACCAATTAAACCTTTATTTCTTAGAAAACGTGAATGAAATAGAAATTTCAAATAACTAAATCAAAAATTCTTATTCAATTTCACCTTGAACATACTCCTGACCAATTACAGTATAAATATAATCCATCAATGGTAATGACTTACAAAAAATCTAAATTAAATAATCAATTTAATATCTAATTCTTCCCAGTCTATAAGTATTCCGCATAAAAAATTAAGGAATATATTGAATTCATAGAAATTGAAAACACCAAAGCATCCATAAATAAGTATTATCTTTCAACAAAGTTATATATCTGTTTATAAAAGAAAAGTGTTAGTAAAAACAATTCAAATTATAGAAAAAAAGCCTTTTTATATTTTGCCAGAAAATATTCCAATACATTTAATTAAATGAAAAAAAGAACAGTTAATTAATTGTATTAATATCAGATAAATTGATGAATGTTGGAAACAGAAATGTTTTCTTCATAAAGATCAGAGTGAGCTGAGTAAAAATTTTCATCATAAACAATTATTAACGTTGCTAATTTTTTTCAAATGAATGGAATGTCAGACAAAAATAAAAAATGGCAAGACTTGCAGTATTAAAATATCTTCACATACAGTTAACTTAAGAATTCATATAATATAGTTTGTTAATTCATTGGCAATATGTACAGACTGTATAGCACATATTGTTAATATTGTAGAAAGAAGAAGAGTAGTACGTAACAACGAAACAAACAAATCTTTCAAATTTTTCCCTCATTAAGCAAAATAGCCTCCGCGCCGCAACAGTGTTACCCTGCCTTCCCAGCGATTATGTAAAGGGTTTTATCTATCTGACCCTAGAATTAGACAGAAATACACCAAATCACAGTTATTCACCATGTCCACTACTAGATTGGATAATACCGACTACGAGTGGCTTCTCACAAGGTCCAAGTCTGCCTATGAATTGCTATCTTTAGATAATTCAAAACCAATTACAAATTCAACTATAAGAAAGTCATATCTTAAAAAAGCATTAGAATTACATCCAGATAAAAATAAATCATTAAATGCTGAAGAAGAATTTAGGGAAATTTCAGTTAGTTATAAAACTTTAATAGATCCAAAATTAAAATTAAATTATGATGAATTTTTAAATAAACAAAACTTATTAATTCTTGAAAATGAAAAAAGATCACAAAATCAAATTAAATTAAGAAATGATTTAATTAATTCTGAAAAAAAATTTAATAATAAGAATTTCAATAGCAATAACAATAAAAATAAAATTGAATTATTAAAAAAACAATATATTAAATTAAAACAAAATAAAATAAATTCAATTATAAATTCAAATAATAAAAGGAATCTTTCATCATATAAAGATAATTCATTTCCATTTCCATCTGAAATAAGACTTAAATGGAAAAATAAACCTGCATTACAATCATCAATAACGATCGATGTTTTAAATAAATTAATGGAAGTATTTGGTGAAATTCATAAAATTCAAATATCAAAAAATAATAAATCATCTGATAATTATCATTATGCTACAATATTTTATAAAAATCATTTAAGTTGTATTGTTGCAGAATTACATGATTATTCAAAGTCCAGTTCATTGTGGGATGAAGTTGGATTAACTAAATTTTCTAAACTTTTAAGATCAGCTAAAATTATTAAATTTGATGAAAGTTTTATTAATTCTCAAGGTGTTAATAATAATAATTTAGAATTTGAGAAATATTTAGGATTGACTTTATTAAAGCTTGATAGAATTTCTTATAATGAGAGACATGTAAAACATTAAAGCACATATAATTAAAATCAATTTATAGTGCTTTTTCTTTCCGCTTGTATAATATATAGAAAAAATCGTATTTTATTTTTTACAAACTAATAAAATAACACAATACAATAGTGATAATAAATAAAATTAGATGACTAATCAGAATCAATCACAATTGTTTCAGGAGAACGAGCTTTATCTTTAATTGGAATATGATTCTTATTCTTATCTTTTCGTTTCTTACTTGCTCTTAATGATTGGCCTTGACCTTGGAAAGTAACTTTAGATTGGTCTTGTTGCTGAACATCTTCCATTTCATCAAATTCATCCTTATATGGAACAACAGGATATCCAAAGAATAAATAGCCTTCTGGTAAATTTAATGCTCTAACAGGTCCATTTAAATCAAGCTCTCCAGTATTAACATCCTCACTTTTCTTTTCAACTTCAACAACTTTTTTTCCAGATAATTTAACACCAGATCCGGTAAACTTACCTTTAGTTGCTTCTTGAAGAGCTTCTCTTAAAGTATCTCCATAATTAATTTGTTTTGCCATTGAACCTTCACCTTTTAAAGATGGTGCAGCCAAAGCTTTTTCACGTTTCAATTTATCATTTTCTTCTTTTTGTTTTGCATAATCTGGTTCAACATAACCAACTGGTGGTGCAAAATCTGTCACTAAATCTGTTTCAATCACACAAATACCATGTGTATCAGATTCTGGTTTAATTTCAAGAATTTTAATTTTATAGATTTGATCATTATAATTTAATTCAATTATATCATTAACAGTTAATGTTGTAAAATGTCTTAGAGCATTTTCTAAAACAGCTTTTGGGTCACTTATATCCAAAAAGTCAACAGATTGAGGTTCTAATTTAACAAATGAACCTTGTTTTAAATCGGTTGATTTAATATTAACTAAGGAACCTGGTTGTGCTTGGATCGTTTCCATCATCCATTGAGGTAAATAACATCTTCCTTCTTCTGCTGTGAATTCTAAAACACCACTATGTGTTGATAAACTTGTTGATTCCGAACTAATTTTAAAAATCATTGGATATCTAATTTGTAACATTGTTAATTTATTTAAAGCAGATTGAGGTAAAAAGATCTTACCTCCATAATTAGCATCATCTTTTCTTATTGAATCTGACATCATTGCTATAGGGTAACATCTGAAATAGTCATCAAATGACTGTTGAATTGGAATACCTGTTTGAAAAACTCCACCCCCAAAACCTCCAAAACTTGTGAACTTTGAGCCAATTGAAAGTTGAAAAGTTAGTAATCAATCCTTCTTATAGTGACATCTGAGTACAAGTAAACATACCATATTATTAGTGTGACGTTGTGTGTTATTAATTAAGAATAAGAAGTGGTTTTGGATATTTTGCCCTTATATAAATTTCTTTCTTCTCACTCGATCTCGAATTTACATAAACAACAACTACACGTACTATTACACTGTTTTACACATTATTACTAGTACAATTCATCAAGTATCAATCATGGCTGATGGTACCAGGGATACTAGCCGTTATTCACTAGATGAATTAATGGGAGAAGAAGAAACACAGAAATTGAGACAGCTCTTGGATTCTGATAATGAATTTGATAACAATGAAGAAGCTCTTATATTCTCTGAAGACGATGAAGATGAATACATTGATGATGGCTATGAAACAAATGATGAAGATGACAAAACTTCAGGCAATGCAAAAAATAGATTAGCAGAATTTGGTTTCACAGATGATGAAGATGATCTTGAATTAAGTGATTCTGATATAGACGAAGATTTTGAATTTAGAAATGCATTACGTGAAGCTTCAAATTTCAAAACTAAATCAAAGAAAGGAGCTCCTAGAAAAAATAAGAAGGGTGGTGGCTTAAATGCTTTAAGAAGAAGAATTAGAAGACAAGAATCATCTCCTGAAGTTAAACTAAAATTAAGTGAAGCAAATGAAGCATTTGTTAGAAATGATTTTCAAACAGCTCTAGATTTATACCTTGATGTTGTTAAATTAGATAATAATAATTTCAGTGCTTATAAAACATTAGGTGAAATTTATAGGGTTCAAGGCAATTATAATAAATGCTCTAATTTTTGGTTATTAGCTGCTCATATTCATCCTTGGGATTTTGAATTTTGGAGAACTCTAGCTGAATTATCTGTGGAATTGGGCCATCAAAGACAAGCATTATATTGTTATACTAAAGGAGTCCGTGCTAGTCATGGTAAAGATTTAGAGTCAGTTTTTGCTCGTGCTTGTTTATATAGAGAAAGAAGAACTTTTAAAAGAGCTACTGATAGTTTAATTAAACTAAGATCATCAATGCCTCAAGAGTCTAAAATTTTGAGAGAATTAGCAAAAGTTTATGTTGATCAAAATAGAATTAATGATGCAATTACAATGTATACTAAAGTTCTTGAAGATAATATGAAATGTCGTAGAATGAACGAAAAGGGTGAAAATATGGAACTTACAACGGTATTTTTTGATTGGTCTGAATTAAATATTTTATGTGAATTATATTCTTCAAAAGCAGCTTGGGCTTTAGGTATTAAAACTTTAAAATCAGTTTCAAGATGGATTCAACATAGAGAAAATCAAGTATTTTGGGATGATAATATAAATTTAGATGTTGAATTTGACACAAGAAGATTTGATTATCCTAAATTTCAAGCATTAAAAAAAGCAGATAAAGATAAAGATTACACTCTTCCGATTGATATTAGAGTTCAATTGGGTTTATTTAGATTAAACTCCAAATCTCAACAAGAAGCTTTAAAGCATTTTAAAATATTATTAGATTATTCAGTTCAAGAAGTTAGTGATTTATTTTATAAAGTTGGTACTGAGCTTGAAGCTTTTGGATTATATGCTGATGCCTTAACTTTTCTTGGTCCATTATCAACAGATGCACCTGAATATAACACTCCCGATTTAGTTATAGCTGTTGCTAAATGTTTAAGGGAAACCGATCAATTTGAAGCTGCAAAAGATGCCTATTTATCACTATTAGAATATGACCCTGATAATCTTGAAGTAAAAGTTGGATTAGCTGAAGTTTGCTTTTATTTAAATGAAGTTGATATGACTTCTAAATTATATAAAGAAGTCAAGGAACAAAGAAAGAAAGAAAAAGCTACTGCTAGAGCAAATTTATTGAAAAGTAAAAATAGTGATTTGGATGTTGATGGCACAAGTTCCTCGGGAGTAGACGATGATGATTTAGATCACGATGATGATGAACTTGATGAAGAAGCATTCAATCAAAGACATCAAGCTTTAATTTCAGAATTTCCAACTTCAAAGAAGACTAAAAGAAGAAAGAATGTTGTTGTGACAGAGGAGGAATTAAAAATAATGGATGAAAAATCAACTAGAAGAGTTAAACAACAATATTCACGTGCTTGTAAATTAATAGCTAGACTAGAATCATTAGAGGATGCTCCGAAAGAACATAAATCTACAATTGCTTCTGTTTGGATTGATCTGGTTTCAGAATTGATTGAGTTATTTGCAACATATAGATGCTTTTTCTCATCAGAGAGAGCTAAGAAATTTAATATTAATTTAAGAAAAAGAACAGCAAAATTAAGTATTGATCAAAAATTATCTAGAATGACTTATCTTCAAAATGAAGTTATCCTTTCAAATGAAATGATGTCTGGTAAACTTCCTCGTCCAGAAAAAGAATTCAAAGGAATCTCATATGATGATTGGTATGATTTATTTATGAGTTATTCACTTATGATTGCAGAATATGAAGATGATGTTGATGATGCTATCATTGTTCAAGAAATTGCTAAGCATATCAATGTTTTCCAAAATAAAGATATTGTCACTACATTAGTTGGTCTTTCAGTCGGTATTATTTCACAAGATAATAGTTTAGTTTTATCACAATCAAGAACTTTATTAAATGATTTTCAATTTTCCACTTTAGTCTATAAGACTTTCTTAGCTTCATGTTATCCAAATATCTATATGTATAACCACTATGCAGATCCAGCAGAGCAAAAATACCTGTTAAGACAAGTGAAAGCATATGATTCATTGAGAGCAGGTAAAGAGATTAATGGTATGGCTACAATATCTAATAGAAATGTTGATACTAGTAACGAGAATCCAGTTTTAAGTTATCTATATTCATCATATTTATTCGTTAACAAATCCTATTATTCTGCATTAATTTATGCTCTTAAGATTTATAAAGATTACAACAATGATCCATCGTTACTTTTGCTGTTAGCACTTTGTAATCTTCATAGATCTGTTCAAAGACAGACTTTAAATACCAATTTTCAAGTGCTTCAAGGATTAACATATATGCTAGAATACTGCAAGAAAAGAGGAAATGATAATCCATACAATAGAATGGAGACCACATATAATATGGGAAGAGCATTCCATATGTTTGGATTGGATAATCTAGCAATTCGATTTTATGAAGCTGTTTTGGGTATTGAAGTTGAGGATGGCAGGTTTGATTTGAAGATGGAGGCTGCATACAATTTGTACCAGATCTACAATACCAACTGCAATTATAAGCTGGCGGAGAAGGTTATGAATGAGTATTTAGTTGTGTAATATAAGTGTTTTATAGTTGATTAATTGTACAGTATTTTTAAACGTATTTTTGAGGATTTTGCGCACTGAAAACAAACCGAAATAATAACAACGCTATACGTAAAGGATTTCATGTTTTTCATCCCTACAAGACTACACACAACGAAGCCCTAATGACGTCGAAGTCCCCAGAGGAGCTCTTGGAGGAGATTAACAACCACTCTTCACAGGTCGAAAAAGAACTTGAAGACCTCAAGATCAATCTACAACTTTACGTTTCTCAATATGATCCAGCTCAGCTTGCAAAAGAACTGGATGAATCAACTAATGCAACTGATAAAAGCCTAGATACCGACCATTTGGATGAATTAGAAACATGCAACAAGCTTTGGTTGATAAATGGGCTTCTCAATGAACTGAATACCCTTGAAATGATTGATACTCCTGATTGGAATTTAATTAATTTTGAAGGTACAGTTTCTTCTTATACTAAACTGGTGGACAAAGTCAATGAATTTAACAAATCATTAAATACAGTTGATCAGCAAGTTAGAATTATGGATGAAATTAATTCAAAGTTGGATTATTATAACGAAAAAATTATAACGTTAATTAGATTAACTTTAACTGAATTTCTTGAATTTAAAGAAGATTTATGTTTAACATTTACAAATCAATTTGAAGATTTAACTTTTAATAAGTTTTTAAAATTATGCAATTCGTATGTTAAATGTAAATCTGCAGATTCAACATTAGCTGAACTTTTCAATTTTAATAAAATGTTTAGAGATTGGGTTGATGAAGTGCTTGATAAATTAGATAAAGGTTTTTATTTAGAAATTGTTGAAGATTCAAAAGCACAAATACTTTCTCTTAAATTTATTAAAGGTTCGACTAAGAGTTTCATTTCATTTATTAATTCTATTGAACGTTTAATTGTTTTCTTTGATTTATTTATTGCTCATGTTTCTTCATTTGGAAAATCTAATCCATTTTTAACATTAAAAAATACAATTGGTAAAGAAATTTTAAAAACTTTAAAGAAAAAAATCTTTTCAAATTCAAATATTTATCCATTAATGTTAGATAATTTAAATAAAAAAGAAAGTGAAGAAGATAAATCAATTATTGATGAATTATTAAATATCTCAACTTTGTTATCTAAACCTGGTTGGTCATCTGATGGAATCTGTGATTTAGAATTTTGGATTGATGATCTTTCTAGTTATTGGATTAAAGATTTAGTTGATCAATCCATTGATGAAATTAAAACTATCTGCATTGATCTAAAAAATAAAAATCCCATTTATGATAGTATTTTTGAAGTTTTGTTAAAAAATGAATTAACAGTTGAAGAAAATAATGAACCTGTTGTAAAAATATTACCTTCAGTTAATATAACACAAAATCAATATTCGTTACAAATACAAGAAGAAGACGATGATGCATGGAACGATGAATGGGATGATGATGCTTGGGGTGATAATTCAAGTACTACTAAAGAAGAAAAGCCTAAAGATAAACAAGTAAATGAAGATGAATGGGGTTCCTGGAACAATGATGATGATGATGATGATGATGGTTGGGATTTAGATGAACCTCAAGCGGTTCCTAAACCAATTACAAAAAAAATTAATAAAATAAAACCAAAACAAAATGAACTTCAAAAATCAAAAACTGAACCAATTAAATATTATTATAAATATACAAAATTAGCTCCAATGATTATTAATACTGTTTCTAAATTTTATTATAATTTTACTAGTTTAAAAAATAAAGTTGATTCTAAAACTGATATTGAAGATATTGATCTTACATTCAAATCTAACTTTAAAAACTTATTATTATGTTATTTTATGATCATTCAACCTTCTATTCTTGATTTCTATCCTTCAAAAGTCTTATTCTATAATGATTATAATAAAATATTAGAAGATATTTCTTCTCGATATTCAGTTGACTTAAAATCATGTTTTAATTTGAATTTAGCTTTACCTCAATCTACAACAAATGAATATTCACAACAATTATTAACTATAGTTAAACCATATAATCCAATTTTATTTGAAGATAATACAATTGATGATTTATATAGAGAAAATAAATCAAATGAATTTATAACTGAGTTAAATAAATATTTTCTTGATTTACAAAAAGATCTATTTACTGAAATAGATATTAATAGACAACTTATTATGAATATTTTTATCAGTTTAATATCTAATTTATATGGTTATATCAGTTATAAAACAATAAATAGAACAGAAATTGGTTCTGAAGAATCAACACTGTTAGGAGAGATGATTGAAAAAATATTTGAAGTTACATTAAAAGAAGATCAAGATTTAATAACTCAAATTAGAAAAACTGAAGAATATCAAAAATTATCACAAGTTCAATTAGTTTTAACTTCAAGATTAAGAGCTATTTTAGATCATTTTTATGATGCTAAATTTTATGATTTAGAAACTGAAGAATTAATATCATTAATTAAAAGTTTGTTTATTGAAAGTTCCATGAGAAAGAATGCAATTGATGAAATCCATTCTATTAGAACTAGTACTGACTGAAAAAAAAGGCAATAAAATAGGTCCTTTATGCCATTTTCTTTTTTGTATAATTCAATTCATGTGTGTATCTAACTTATATTAATACTATAATTTACTTTTAATGTGTTTCAAAATCAACTAAATATAAACCGGAGAATAATATGATGTGTATTTGAATGAACTATATACTTGAAAAGAAAAATAAAAACAAGAAACATAACAGATTTTTAATAAAAAATAAATAGGAAAAATAAAACTCAATAAACGATTAAAAGGAAAGAATCATAAGAACTAAAATATAATGAAAAAATAATGAAAGAAGTACTAGCTTCTTCTTTTACCAATCTAAACCAGTATGTTCTTCAGCTGGATTCTTACCCATACATTCAATCTTTGAACATAAAGCTTCTAATTCAGCAGCTTCTTCAGATTGAGCTTTACCACCAATTTGAGCTGGATTAACTTCTTTACCAGCTTTTAATTCAATTTCGAAATGTTTCTTAACCATATCTCTAACAATCTTTTGATAATGTAAAACACCTTTTTCTTTAGTTGGATGTAAATAACCAGTTGAATAAACACCTTGATTTAAATTTCTTTGAGTTAATTCACATAAATTAAAATCTTCTAATTCAACACCTTGTAAGAAATCAACAAATTCTTTCTTTTTTTCATCAGCTAAACCTTTTTTAGTATAAATATCATATTGTAAAATAGTTCTTCCTGGAGTAATTGGAAGAACTCTAATAGAATACCAAGCTGGTGAATAACAATTAATACCATTAGTTGGGAATAAATAACACCATAAACCATTAAATTTACCACCTGGATTTTCTTTCTTTGGAGGAGCAGCTTTTTTAGGAGGAGCAGCTTTTCTACCAAATCCAAACCAAGAAGATTCAACATCAGGATCAACATTATCTTCCATAACTTCAATTTCTTCTTCGACAATTTTAGCATAATGTCTACAATAATTACCTTTTGGAACAACTTTATAAGTTTCCATAGCAAAAGCAGCATTTAAACCAGGATGAGCAGTTGGACAATGGTAACATTCTTGATAACCATCCATCAAAGTTTTCCAATTGAATTGACCATCTAATTCATAAGACATATGATATTCATAATCATCAAAATCATATTCAGACATTTCAGTTTCTAAACCTTTATAAAATTCTTCAAATGGAACAGAATCATCAGTATTATCAAAATTAACAAAGACTAAACCTTGTTTAGAAACATAAGTTTTAATTTGAAATAAAGAATTAGCTTTTGGATCAAAACCTTCAACTTTATCAAAATGAGGAGCTTTAGTTAATAAACCATCAGTATTATAAGACCAACCATGATATTTACAACCTAAAATAATTGAAGAACCTTTTTGTTTTCTAACAACTGGATAAGCTCTATGTCTACAAAAATTATGAAAAGCTTTAATTTCACCAGCTTTTGTTTTAATTAAAAAGAAATTGAAACCTAAGAAATTAAAAGCATAATAATCACCAGCTTTTTTAAATCTTTGTTGATGAATACAGAATAACCAAGCTTTTGAGAAAATAGCTCTTTTTTCAATTTCTAAAACTTTTGGACTAGTCCACCAAGAAGATGGTAAAGTATGTTCACCTGGTAATAGTTTATCAGCTGGATTATCTTCAGGAGGAGCAGATGGTTTGATGACTTGAGCAGCAGACATTATTGTGTTTGAATGTATGATTTTTAGCCTCTGGTATGAATCATGTTATTAGAAGTGGAGCAACAACAGTGATATTTATATGATATTTATATGGTATTTGTATGGTATTTGGGAATGATAAAGAACGGAAGAACACGCCCAAAGAGGAAACTGATTGGAGCGAGCCGCACACAGCGGAATTTTGAGATTATGATAAGAATGAGCTTTAGACGATAGTACAAGGAGGATTGTTGGTTTGGTTGCAGGCTTGTAGCTAGCTGGTGGCAGGGGCAGCTACGGGGGAGAAAGAACTTGCTGTTATGGGAAGGAGAAAAGGGTGGAGAAGCTATTGGGAAGTTGATTAAAGAAAAACGACTGCTACCAAGTTGCTGATAAAGAATCATAAATTAATCATGATTCATGATTCATAAAAGAAAATATTATATCCTGGAGCTCGTTAATCTTGAATCTTGTGTTAATTGATATTAGTAGCTATATTATATAGTGATCTTGATCTTGATTCATAGGAAATATGACCAATTCTGTCACTTTTACTCGCTATCGGTATTTTCCTCGGTTTATCTAGGTGGTCAAAAATTCAAAATACTTGAAATAAAAGTAAAAAGTATCTAAGGAAAAACCTTTCTGAAACTGGTAGGTAAAATTAATGTTTTCAGATTCTTTTCAACTGGTTCATGTTATCAAAATTTTCAAAATGAAATTAATTAATGTAGTATGTTCAGTTTGTTCACCCTATTAACATCAATCAAATTCAAAGTAACCAAAATATTAAATTAAAGTATATTGAATTAACAAATTGATATAAATCTCTATATAAGGCAACTATTCTAAGAACGAGTAAAAAACAAAAAATTAGAAAATTGATAACTCAATTATAGTTCATCATGTAATGCTTTCAGGATTTTTTTATTTCCACCTGGATTTACCACAACATAATTTATGAATAAATCACCAAATTCATCAACACCATTCATAATTGGCATACCTTTACCTTTAATAATTTCAACTTCACCATCAACAACCATTTCACCATCTTTTCTTTTAATTTCAATAGTATTATCATAATTATCCAAAAATGGAATGCTACGATTCCAACCACCTTTTAATGCTTCTTTTAATGATAAAACTTCTGTTCTATATAAATTATTTTCAATTCTTCTATAACCTAAATTACCATCATTTGATTCAGTTACTCTAACTCTTAAATCTCCAGCATCCCATTGTGGACTTTGATCTGATTGTCCTTTAAAAACTTCAATAAAATCTCTTGGTGTACCTGGTTGAACATGAACATTAAATTCTCTTTCACCTCTAAAAACTCCATTACCACTACATTTACCACATTTATGAGCAATTTGTTGACCTTTACCTGAACAGTGAGGACATGTTTGTTCAAATTGTTGATACATTCCTGGTGCTATTTGAACTTTTTGAACTAATCTACCACGTCCTTTACAAGTTGAACATTTATGAAATTTACCATCTTTTGAACCACTACCATTACATTTATCACAAAGATTTTGTAATTCTAATTTAAAATCTGTATTTTCACCATTGTAAAATTGACGTAAATTATATTTAATTGATGATTCAACATCTCCACCTCTTGGTTTACCATTAGATCTTCTACCTTGACCACCTCCACCACCAAAGAAACGTTCAAACATATCAAATGGATCACCTCCACCACCTCTTTGTTGATTTCCACCACCATTTTGAACACCTTCTTTACCATATCTATCATATAGTTGTCTTTTTTCAGGATCACTTAAAACTTCATAAGCTTCACCAATTTCAATAAATTTTTGTTCATCACCACTACTTTTATCAGGATGATATTTTTTACTTAACTCTCTATAAGCTTTTTTAATATCTTTCTCATCTGCACTTTTAGAAATTCCTAGAATCTTATAATAATCAGGATCACTAGCTAATACCAATATTGAAAATAATGATAGTATTAGAAAAATGTATTGTGTTCTCATATTGTAATCGTTTTTTTAAATCTTTTTTAAATCTTTTTTAAATCTTTTTTAAATCTTTTTCAAATCTTTTTTTTTTCTTCACCCAAGGCTATTGTACAATTTAAAGCAAAAAAGAAAGAGAGGGACAGTATCTGAGATGAATTGAATAAGTTGTTCCTGAGCAGCACAAACTTCAGTGTTGGTTTTTCAACCATAAAATAAAATAAAATAAAATAAAACACGTCAACATGAGCGGGAGCAGAGGTGCACGGGTGTGTGCGGAGATAAGCCATTTCCATTCCATTCTTTGTTCTTGTTAATACTGTTAATGATACTGTTTCTTCTTCCTCTTAAAACACTCGGTCATCTTTGCTACTACTTACACTACATGAGGTCACTACCAACACCAAGGTATTCAAGATATAGAACATTTCGTCGAATTTGGAGATCAATTGTAAATTTATTCTCAACTGGTTATATTAGAGATCCATCTGCATTTTCAGCTCATAAAAGATCATCAAATAATAAATCTAATACAAAGACTAGAATTAGACAAAGTAGAGTTACTAAACAACCTACATCAAGACCTAAAATGATGAATAGAATTTCTAAAAAAGTTATAAATGAATTAATTGTTGATGATGATGATAGTTCTGGTTTAATTAGTACTGTTATGCAAAATGAAAATGCTAATTGGAGTTTATCAAAATGGTTTAGTTTATTTAGCTTTTATAAAAGAACTGGTAATAATGATGGTGTTCGTGTTGGTAAAGTCAGAAAAGGTAATGTTAGAAATACTGGTGGTAATGGAACAACTGGAGGTGGTAATATTAATTTAAGTTTTTCATTGTAGGTGGATAGGTTATATGGTATGCTAAATAGATGATTATGGTTGATTAGGTTATGAATTATGATGATTAGGTTATGAATTTATGAATTTATGATTGTTCGATGAAAATTAATGAACTTTTTATGTTGTGTATATATATTTTTCTTTTGTTTCTCTACACGTAATTTAATTTGATATAATTTTATTATTAAGTATTAAAGCTATTTTAAAAAAGTAAAAGTAAAACTGAAAAAAAGAGTAAATTTAAAAAAAAGAAAATATAAGGTATCGTAAACAAGCAATAAATGGAATATGGAAGAAAGTAAAAATAAAACTGTATATTAAAAATTGAAAAAACCAAAACAAGTCTCACATATATAATTAGATTAAGGTTGAAATATGAAGAAAGTTCGAACGTAAGAAAGACAAAACAAAACAAAACAAAACAAAACAAAATAACAGATATAAAAATAATTGTTTAAAACCCAAAATTATATTGTATGTAAAAAAGAAATAAACCAAAAATACCAAATTGATATGAATATAATGAATGAGTGTGTAATAAATATGACCAAAAGAAAAACTAGATATAAATATATATTTGATATTAATAAGTTGTTGAAACTTGAAAAAAAATTTAAAGTATAAATAAGTTTGAATTATTTTTCATATACTAAAATGCAATCTATGAACATTGTAAACTTGTATTTCCAAAACTTTAACCAGAAAGTTCTAGGAAAATATTCTTTAATGTAAACTATCTAACTTCAACTAGAATTCAATATAAATTAATTGATTCAATAAATTATAATAATAATAAATAATTTGGAACATCAGAGGTTAAATTTCAACCAATCCCAATCACCACCTAAAGCTTCACCCATTTGTGTATTATCAGATTTAAAGCTAGTTGCATTAATCATAGGAGTAGGTTTCAATATAGATTTAGTTGATGATATCTGTTGTGAATCAATATTTGATTCAACATAACTTCTTTTTTTTCTTAAACTAGAAGGTAAATTTGAATTTGAATTTGAATTTGAATTTGTTGATTGATTAATTTTTGAATTTAAATGTGATGATGAAGAATTTGAAGTTTTTGAATTTAATGGAGGTCTAATAACACCATGTAATTTAAAGAATAAACCACAAGCATTACATAATAATCTATTATCAGAAGTTTTTCTCCATAAAGGAGTTGTTGATGTAAAACAATTTTCACAGGTTGGTTGAGATAATTTGTTATTATTATTATTATTAACATTTGCAGTTGCATTAGATGAAAAAGCAGGTAAAGCTTGTAATTTTGGAGGTTGTAATAAAGAAGGAGATGATAAAGAAGAAGGAGTTGGATATGTTTGTGGAGTTCTTTTATTTGTAGTTAATGAAGAAGAATAAGTAGATGTGAATGGTTGATATTGATTTTGGTTTTGATTTTGATGTTGATGCAATTTACCATTAATATCAAGTGAAGTTTCTAAAGTATTTATATAACTTGATAAATTATAATCTTGTTCTAAATTATTAATAGATAGTTTCTTTTTAGGATCAGAAGATGAAGTGGTATTAGTTTGTTTATTATTATTGTTATTATTATCATCATCAAGTTTTGATAATTCCATTAAATCATTAAAATTATCATCAAATTTCAAGAAATTATCAATATTAAAATCATCATGTTGAATATTCATACGAGCTTGTTGTTGTTGAGTTTGTTGTTGATGTTGTAATTGCATTTGTTGCATTTGGTTAAAGGTATGAGCATGAGCATTCATTTGAGGTAAAGAAGGTTGTTGTTGCTGTTGTTGTTGTTGATTTGAAAAATTTGGATAATTTGAAGAAGAAGAAGGAGCTAAATAACTTGAAGGACGACTAGCAACAGTTGAGAAAACAGAATTAGTATTTGAAGATAATGAATGACTTGTTTCAGGAGAGAAATATTCTAAACCTTTACCTTCGAAATCTATATTAATTGGATTTGAAGTAGTATTAAAATTAGAAGCAATTTGATCATTTGGAGAATCATTAGCAGAAGATAAATTTTGAAAATCTGAATTAATACCATATTCTTCTTTTGAAATTCTTCTAATATGTTCAATATAATCAAATTCAGGGTTATCGGGAGCTTTATTTGATTCATTTGATATTATATTTTCAGAATCATGTTGTTTTAATAACATTAAATTACCATTTGAATTTGAATGAATTTTAGGAGATTTAACAGATGATTTTGAGATTCTACCAGAAGCAGAAGGAGATTTATGCTGTTTTTTTTTCAAAGAATTTATACTGCTTAGTCTCCAAGACAGATTTAATATTCTTTTATTATTTGGTAATAGAGTGTTTTTGTTGTTAAACATTTTCCAAATTTGGAGAGAAGTTGCATCATTTTGCAGGAGTTCAGAATTGATCTCTTCTTTAAAGAGTTGGAAAGGGGATTTAGTTGTATTTGTAGTAGAAGGGAGCGGGGCATCAGCAGAGGCTAAAGTAGAGGTGAACATGATTAATAATGGTGGTATAGGCTAGCAGGAGGAGAGCAGGAGAGCTAATGTTGTGTGACTTGTGTTGTGTTGCGGAGAGAGAGCTTGCCAGAGGACCACTTGCTAGGAGTGGTGGTAGTGTTGTGGATGAGAGGGATAGACAGCAGTAAGAAGAGAAGAGAAGAAGAGAAAGGAAATTGAATGGGAACAGTGACTGATTTAAAGGATCTGTTGAGCAGAGCGAATTCGATTGAACGTGCAGGAGCAGCTGGAGCAGGCCAACGGGAGGCCAGCTAGGGGGCCGGGAGCCTGGGGAGGCCAGGGGGGCCCGGTGGAGCTGGCACGGGCGAGCGGCGGCGAGGCACGGTCCAGGGGGCAAAGTTGCAATTATACAGCCGTTCAACGGGACGATATATTGAGCGAGCGGCGGGCGCGAGCGATGATGCGGACTTTCGTTATGGTTATAATCAGGTTCGATTGTTGTTATACTTGCAGGCCTATATAACTGTTATAAGTAGTAAATTAAAAGATCAATCAAATTACTTCAAATAAAATCAGCTTACTCTTCTTTAATTAGTTGTATTAACATGAAAAGACTTAATTAATTAAGGTACGTACAAAATTACCCCAATTATAAATTGCTAGCTTAATTTAAAATTCAAATCAATTAGAGTTATGGAGGTCCTATACAGGACGCGTCCTGGTTGGCCAGGCCCCTGTGGTCCGCCGCCCGTGCCCGGTAGAGTTGCTAGGCTTCTTCCAGCCAGCGGCCAGCTATAGCCTGGTCCCCTGGGACGTCCCTGGCAAATTAAAATTTACGAGGCCACCCCTCCCAACAGGACGGAGAAGCTGACGAAAATGGATATAAAAGCTCCTTTATCAATTTGAAGATTTCGTATCCAACTAATCAGAAGCCTTGAATTTCCATAGTAATTTCAATTCAATTCTTTATATTTCTTTAAAATCTTTCTTTACTTTATACCACATCATCGTAGTAGTAGATCCATCAATTAATTAACGGATGATCACTATCCACTATCCACTCTATAATTTGTACTTGATTAATTTAATTTAATTGTAAGTGTTACAAATTACAATTCCTAAATATAACTGAGTCGCCCTAGCTAAATTATTTTTTCTTCTCTTAATTAGCACACCAGCCAGCCTAGCTGTATTCAATAATTTCAATTCAATTAAGTGATTAAGTGCAGTATAGTTATATATAATTTATAAATATTAAGAAGAATATTTCAATATTATTATTCAAATTAAATTCAATTCTACGTAGCTTATCATCGAATTCGGAATTCGGAATTAATTATAATTAATTTGTGCGGCGCAACCGACGCGCTGCTGGGACGGCGACGCCATCTCCTCCCAAACAGGCAATTCCAATTGGGCGCCTAATTTTAAATTAATTGCCGCACTCCAACTTATCTCATTGAAAAATTATCATAATTTTTGACTCATTTGTTTCAACAACAAATTCTATTCAATTCTCTTCTTCTCCTTCTCTTTCTCTTTCTTCAATTTTATAATTTTAAAATTTCAATCATGTCTAACGATCAACCTGCTGAACAAAGATTATGGGGTGGTAGATTTACAGGTGCAACTGATCCATTAATGGATTTATATAATGCTTCATTACCTTATGATCAAAAAATGTTTTCTGCTGATTTAGAAGGTACAAAAGTTTATACTGAAGGTTTAGAAAAAATTGGATTATTAACAAAACATGAATTATCAGAAATTCATCGTGGTTTAAAAATAATTAATGATGAATGGTTAACAAATAAATTTATTGAAAAACCTGGTGATGAAGATATTCATACAGCAAATGAAAGAAGATTAGGTGAAATTATTGGTAAAAATATCTCTGGTAAAGTTCATACAGGTAGATCAAGAAATGATCAAGTTGCAACTGATATGAGAATTCATGTTAGAAATGAATTAATTAAAATTTCTTTAATTTTAAAATCTTTAATTGAATCAATTATTAAAAGATCAAAATTAGAAATTGATATTTTAATGCCTGGTTATACTCATCTACAAAGAGCTCAACCAATTAGATGGTCTCATTGGTTAAGTATGTATGCTACTTATTTTACTGAAGATTATAAAAGATTATTACAAATTATTGAAAGAATTAATGTTTCTCCTTTAGGTGCAGGTGCATTAGCAGGTCATCCATATGGAATTGATAGAGAATTTTTAGCTGAAGGATTAGGTTTCAATGGTGTAATTGGTAATTCATTAGTTGCTGTTTCAGATAGAGATTTTGTTGTTGAATCATTATTTTGGTCATCATTATTTATGAATCATATTTCAAGATTTAGTGAAGATTTAATTATTTATTCAACAGGTGAATTTGGTTTTATTCAATTAGCTGATGCTTATTCAACTGGTTCTTCATTAATGCCACAAAAAAAAAATCCAGATTCATTAGAATTATTAAGAGGTAAATCAGGTAGAGTTTTTGGTTCATTAGCTGGTTTTATGATGTCATTAAAATCAATTCCTTCAACTTATAATAAAGATATGCAAGAAGATAAAGAACCATTATTCGATGCATTATTAACTGTTGAACACTCTATTTTAATTGCAACTGGAGTTATTTCAACTTTAAAAACTAATAAATTAAAAATGGAATCTGCTTTAAGTATGGATATGTTAGCAACAGATTTAGCAGATTATTTAGTTAGAAAAGGAGTTCCATTTAGAGAAACACATCATATTTCTGGAGAATGTGTTAGAAAAGCTGAAGAAGAGAAATTATCAGGTATTGATCAATTAACTTTAGAACAATTTAAACAAATTGATAATAGATTTGAAAATGATGTTTTTGAAACTTTTAATTTTGAACAAAGTGTTGAAAGAAGAACTGCAACTGGTGGTACTGCTAAATCTGCTATTTTAAAACAACTTGATAATTTATCAAGTCAATTGTAATATTTTTTATTTATAGTTTTAATTAATTTATTTATAGTTTTTTTAATATCATAATATCATACATAAAAGTGTTTTTTTCATTAAAGAATAAAGTATAGGAAAATATAATAAAAAAGAGTGAGTACGTAGTACGTGGTAATGATAAATAAAAAATAATAATTATAATAATTATAATAATAATAAACAAAATTAAATAGTAAGCATTTAAATTCAAAACAAAAATTAAAATCTATAACAGAAATCAAATGCATAAATAAAAAGTAAAAAAGTAAAAAAAGTATCAAAATCAACAAAATGAACAACAATGAAAAGCAAAAAAGAAAAAAAAATACATCATAAAAAATCAAAAATAAAATAAAGTAAACGATTAACAGAAGAAAAAGTAGAAGAGACAAAAAAAAAGAGGGGAGAAAGTAGTAGCATCATAAAAAAACATATATAGGTATAAATTGTATAATTATTAAAATGTATACGAGCATGAATTGAAAAAAATACCCACCATAAAAATTGAACTTAATTAATGAATGTTGAATGCCATGCCAAAAAAATATAAATAAAAATATATGTACGTGTGTATTGTATATCCAATATGAATCCAATTGGAAACGAATGAAAACGATTCTCAATTTAATGATTAATTAATTAATTGATTGAATTTAAAAGAATGGAATAGTAGTTTATTAATCTATCTTGCAGTACCTGTACCTGTAAATATATCATCTAAATTTACAACAACATCAGTTGGACTTGTAATTTTATAAATAATTGAAGGAGTAGTACTAGTACGATTTGAATCAAAACGATTTTGATGAATAAAAGAATTATTTTCACTATCAGATTTTGATGATGAATTACTATCAATTGATTTCAAATCTCCAAAAACTTCTTCAGTGTCATCATCTTCATCTTCATCTTCATCTGAACTAGATTCAATAACATTTGAATTTCTCAGAACAGTTGTTTTATTATCAAAACTAAATAAAGCCATTTGTTCAACTTCTTCAGGTTCAATTTTAACTGATGATGATCTATTATGATTACTTATAATACTCCCAATACTTGCACGTCTATCACAATTAAAAGGTTGACCTAATTGAATTGAAGAACTTAGAGGAGTTAATGAAGGAATATGATATGAAGGTTTATAAGATCTTGGTATATCAGCATTAGTATTATTATTATCAGTATTGGTATTAAATAAATCATTTGTAATCATTGGACCAGAGAGACTTCCCGATCTTCTATGAAAATGGCCTCTTCTTCCAGAAGGAGGAGGAGGAGAAGAAACATTTTGAGATTGAGGAGATTTAAGTCCCATTGAAGAAGGAGAAGAAGGAGTTAAAGTTGGAGAGAAAAGAGAGGATTTCGAATCAGATGAAGTTAATGAAGTTCTTCTTGGAGACAAAGATGAAGATAGTCTTCTTGAAGCAGAAGGGATTATTTGAGTTGGGCTTGTCTTTGGTAAACTTGATCTTCTGTTATGAGAAGGGAATCTTGCAATTTGAATATTATCAGGACTCCTTTGAGTAATTGATTGAATTGACATTGTTGAATTGAAATCATTGCTTGGGAACTTTCTAGCTTCTCTTAGATACAAGGATAATCTTGGTCTTGAGTAGTGTTGTTGTTGTTGGTTCTTATCAGAGAATTGATCTTCCGAATCATCTTCTTCTATAATTTGAGAAGTTGAAGGTGTGTGAGCCGAGTTTCTTCTTGCATAAAGGCTGTGATGAAGAAAGGAGTGTAAATTAGAGGAAGTAGTATTTTGAGTAGGAGAGGATGATAAGGAGACGTCTGGTTGGAGTTCGTGTTCGTGTTCATGTTGGTTGTCGTTTATTTTAGGGAAAGAGAAGGACTTCATTCTGTCCTGAGACTGTAGCAGAGTAGTGTCAGGGAGAGGATGAGGAGGGACAGACATCATTGTAGGGGAAAGAAGAGACAAAGGATTGACTGTGGGTTAGGCTGCGATTGGTATTCAAGTATTAAATTAAAGGTATTGAGTTGTTCAGACGGAAAGACAGGAATTGAAGAATTAAGGGAAATTAGGGAATAATCAGGATTTATATACAACGGATGACGTAAAGGGAGATAGTGCGGGTGCGGCGCAGAGGCGCGTCGTCCTCGTCGGCACATGCGCTAGCTGTGCGTGCGATGGCCGATGGATCGTTAACTGACTCCTGCTACACAATTAATATCATACAAGTTACAACTCATAATCAATTTCACACAGTTATAATTAACTTATAGCTGTCCAAACTTGAAGAATTGTATCATAATTAAACGTACAAACGATATGCGTAATTAATAGCGTGCAGCGAACGACCCGCCTTGTAATTAAATAAAAATTATTTAATTATTTCATTTCAGATGATGATATCGCCGACCATAATTTATATAGCTGGATTTAACTTATTTGTTACATTTGCAGTGATATTATTGGCTTATTTCTTGGACAGAGTACATATATTTATAATTAATTAATTTATATACGTACGTTAAAAAAATATAATTAATATGTATTAATTATAATTATTATTAAAGCTTAAGATAGCTATTTAAAATCGCGATATATATTCCATGGAATATATGTTGACTCTCTTATAATTGAGAAAAAAAGTAAAAAGCATTTAATATTTCATCAATTGAACTTCTACAAAACTTTTATACCTTTATTATTGTTCTTAGAGTATTCTAATAATTACAACATACATCCTCAATTAAATATATGAAGTGTACTGTAATTCTTATAGCTTAATACCGCATTCATTTGATTTATTCAACTTTTAAGTATACTATACACTACAAATTCTACAATTAATGTCTTTAACTGTCAACCAGAGCAAATTAATTAAGATATCATAAACATGATAAACTCTACTGGTAAATATCATATATTGATATAGTCATAATTTTATATTCAATTTTTTCAATTGTATAAATTTGTAATTTAATAAATTTATTTGTACGTGAAAAAAAAAAAAAAATTTAAAACTTGTACTGTCAGTACTGATCATATATAGATGAGATAATTTAAAATTAATTAAACTAAATATATACACTTGATCTATTATATATATTGCTTTAATTAATTGAATTAGTTTCATCAATTAATTGCTTTTAAAATATAATATATATAGTTCGTTTATATTTCATGTATCGATGAAATTGAAAATGGTAGCATTGGTAGCAGCTAGCGCTACCAACAATATTAATAATCGTTTTTTTTTTGATTTCATGCACACTAAATTCTTTTTTCAAATTTATTATACATATCTTATATTAATACTATATAGCTATAGCTAAGATATATATGCATGATATAAATGTTGATAAATATCAGGTATATGCTCTTTTATTTTTATAATGTAGTAGAATATGAATTTCGGCTAATTCGGTTTGGGTTTGGGGTTTCTATAGGCACCAGATATAGGTACACTTTTACCCCTATAGGTATACAAGATATAATTTGAAATTTCAATATGATCAAGATATTGATTATATATATGTAGTACCAAAAATTTATTCAAAAATATATAATTAATTCACCTCCTTAATCACTATGGTAATTTAAGGCACTTCAACGTGACTCAAGTGATTTAAAAACTAAAACGTTTTGATTTTACTTCATATATTACATTATAATTATAAATAATTATAACTAATATGCATTCGTTCTATCATTGATCAATGATTCGATATATATCTGTAGTACGTATAGTAACTATAGTTAGAAGATTTGATTTAAATTGACCGTTTATATATTGTAGATCTATATATATATATCATCAGATATGATCAATTTTATCAAATTAACAATTATAAATTTTAACAATTAACTGAAACTTTCATTAATTCAATTATTAATAAATTATTAATCATTCATCTATATACTTCTAGCTGTATAATATATATGTTTAATTAATTGTTGATAAATAGATTACCAATCAAATTCTTTAAATTCCATTACTGTGTATGTGTGTGTACACTGTACACCTACATTTTACATTTGGACTATATAGCATGGAAAAAGTAGAAGTGTATGATGATATCATTGTCATAACAATTATAATGAATTATAAAATTAATTAATCATTAATTGAATCATAATCATCGGGTCGGTTGATAATAGTTATATTAATTGTATCCATCGATCTATGTAAAATAAATATACTATAAACTATAACAAAAATACGATATACGTAAAAGTAACATATATATAATGATAAATATGTTAAATGTTGCAATATAATTAGTATTACGTTAATCACCCCTTTAATTTATATCTATGTATACTAGGTATACTGTAAAAATGATGTTCTAGTTCGTATATAGTAAAGTAAAAAATATAATCAAAAAAAAATTAACATTTTTTCGATACATGCAGCTCTACTAGCTTAATTTAGTTTTATTATATAGCTATGTAGCTGTGTTTAAAGTAAATCTCAAATCATGATCATAATCATGATATGAATCATATGATGGATTAATTAATTAATTGGGTACTGTAGCTAGAAGATGAAAAATAGGATGCCGACCACTATAGCTATGTACCGTGTAGAAGTAAAACCACGTTAACCACCAAATTTTAGAATTTACAACTGTAAACTAAATTACAAAATTAAGGCTACCGTATATACAACATCGCAAAAAGAGACAATTTACATAGTAATTACTAATTACAATACATTAAAATTAATGTTAATTTAAAACAAAATCTAAGAAAAAAAAACTCTTCCCATCATTAAAATTTAATTTCATCAAAAGATAAAATAAAATAAAACTAATAATGGTATCAGAAATTTGGGTATACTGAAGTCGTCATGTATGAGTACTCCGATTGGTGCACAGCAAGATTGTCGTCATTTAGAAGAGAGTTTCTTAAAATTCATTTCAAATTAAACATTAAAAAGAAAAAGTCATATAGGTTGAATTATAAAGGTCAAACAAAAGAAGACAAATCCACCTGGATATAGTCCTGTTCTAGATGAACTAGAACATGTAATCTCTGAATAATAAACCCATGTATGCCACTGATATATAACTAACGTAAGAAAAAACACAGAAAGAAAGAGTTCATCTTTCAACACTTACACTTTCACTTTCAATTTATAAATCGTTGAAAAATTTTTTGGGGTCGTGCGCGCGCCAAAACGAGGTTAGGGTTTTTTAATGTATTTGGTAGCAGATTTATTTAGTATTTATACAGTACGGTATTTATTCTAACTTTTGTTGGATTTAAATAATTCTTGTAGGATAAATCCAGCAACATCAGGATCTTCTAAATATTTGGTATGTGATCCAATCACATTAATGAGATCAATATCAAAATATCCTTCAGGTAATGAATAATCAACACGACCTGTTTTATTTAATCCATATAATAACTTTTTAGCTTCTCCTTCAGGTTTTAAATTATTCTTATTATTTTTATTTTTATTTGATTGTTCTTCTAATAATTTATTATTATTACTTGATTCAGACATTGATAAATATTTATCAAAACTACTTTGTAATCCAGTAAATTCAATAAAACTTTTAATAATTTGATTTTCAACTAAATTACGTGGTGCTTCAGTTAATGATTTTATTTTAGAATTTAAACCTTCAATATCAGCAAATGGAATTACTTTAGGTTTTAAATTATATAATGATCTATGAATTAATGGTTCAACTCTATATGCAACTAAATCTGTTGGATAAAATATATTATAATAATTATTAACTTTTGGTGATTGAATTGGTAATTCTAATATTTCATTAATTGATTTATTATTACCAATTGGATAAATTGTTCTTGGTCTAATATTTTGTCTTTTCATAAATTTAAAAACTCCATTTGGTGATCCACAACCAAAATAATTTTCAACTTCAAATTTTAAATGTAAATTTGAATTTAAATTTGTTTTAATTGGTAAATCATCTGGTTGTGATGATAAAATATCTAATACTATTGATGAACCTAATGAATGACCTAATAATGATATTTTACCTTTAAAATTTGGATTTCTAATTAAATAATTATCATATAATTCATTAGCTGATTTAATAACTGTTGATAAAATCTTTTTTTTAAATTCAGGTTCATAATATAATAATACATCTAAAACAACATCTGCTGATAACCTTCTTAATGGTGTTGCACCTGTAAGATTTAATTGTGATAAAGTTGGTAATCTTAAATTACCATCAAAATCTAATTCTGGACTTTCATAATCTAATGAAAAATCAATATTATCTCTCCAAACAATTGGTAAAACTTGAACTTTACAATTATCAATATCATCTTTTTCATTATAATTTGGATAAACTAATGAAGCATAAGTTTTTGGATGTTCAACAAATAAAGTTTTAACTAATTTTCTTAATGAATTACAATCATGAGCAAAATTAATACCAGAAAATTCAGAACTTAAAGATTGACCAATACCATGAACACAAAGAACTAAATGATCAACTTCTCTATTACCAGAATTAGCTGAAGTATGAGGATTTGTATCATAATCACCTTCAAAATCATTTTGCCAACGTTCTTTTGAATCATCAAAACCGATTACATTTTTAAGAGTTGTTATAATTGATTCATCTTTAGTTATTTCAATTGATTTTTCAGTTGCTTTTTTTAATTCATCTTTACCTAAATTAACCATTTGTTTAAAAGAAATATATTTAGTTGAATCATAACCTCTTGTAACAGTATAACTACCAATTATTTTATCAGAAGGTAATGAATTAGGATTATTTTCAAACCATAATTTACCAATTGTAAATTTATTATTTTCATCATCATCAACCAATAAAGCAGATTTATGATCTTTAAATAAAACTAATTTATTTTTAATTTCAAAATCATTTGATTTTTCAAATGGCCATTTTTTAGTATTATTATTATTTTCTTCAAATAATTTAATTTCAGATTTAATTTTTGAAATTAATGGTTTATTATAACCAACTGATTTAGCATGAAAAGGTTTTAATCTTTGATATTCTAATTCTAATTGATTTGAAATTTCAAATGATAAAGGTAAACTTTCTAAAAACCATGTACCTCTTCTGATTTCATAACCTGGTCCTTCCCAATAAACAGGTTTCATAATCATATTATTTAAATCACAATCAAATAAATGATCTTCATTAACTGGAATTAAATGTTCTTGTTCTTCATTATCTTTATTTAATTTCCATTTTTGATAAACTGATTCAATTCTTTCGGAATCTATTCTTGAAAATGGTATGAATTTCTGAGGTCTTTCTGTTTGTTTATATTTAAACCCCTTTGGTTTTGTTGCTGGAATATCAGTTGAATAAAACCACCTATAATTTAAATAAGGTGAAGCAGTTAATGATGATTTAGTTGTGGCCTGTGATGAATATAACCTAATTGATATTAGTTGTCGGAGAGCTCGGATTGGACTTGTTGAACATAACTTAATTGGTGGCATTGGTTGTTGTAATACCTGTATTTGTGTAGATAAAATGAAATAGTTTCTGTCTTTAGCTTATAACTGAAACTGAAAAAATCTCGGAGATAGTCGGGGAACCGCCGAGCCGCAAAGCACAAAGCGCCGCACACCGCAGAGCCACGCTCCAGAATTAAATTATTTCAATTTTTTTTATTTGTTTATCAAAAGGAATAAAAGGGAAACCTGTTTCTTACCCTAAAACCTACAATCAATGGATGAGGGCACGATCCCGTTCAAGAGAAGACACTCAAGTTCAAGCAGCAACAAAGATGAAGAAGACAAGCCATCCACTGGCAAATCAATGAAATCAATGAAATCATTCAATCCAATGACCTTCAAAATGAGCTTCAATAAACCAACTTCAAACTCAGAATCAGAATCAGAACAGGATGATACTGATGATTATAGACCTAGTTTCAAAAGATCTACAATGAATTTTGTTTCATTCAATAATAATAACAATAATAATTCAAGTACAGTAGAATCATTTCAACAGAAACAACAATTAAATAATACTATAGATGATGAAGATGACTCAATACGATCTCAACCATATGGAATTGGTGCTAAATTATTGAAGAAAATGGGCTATGTTGAAGGACAAGGTCTAGGTAAATCAAACCAAGGTATTGCAAAACCAATTGAAACTAAATTAAGACCAAAAGGTTTAGGTATTGGAGGAATAAAAGAAAGAGATGATTATGATTATAGTGATTCTGATTCTAGTGATGATGATGATGATGAAAAATTAATTAAAAGTAATAAAAAAATTGAATTTCAAATTAGTAAAATACCTACATTATTTGAATTAATTAAATTATTAGAAATTGAAAATTTTGAAATTCCAATAAATATTAAATTAAAATCAGATGAAATTACAATTAATAATTTAGATGAAGATAAAATTGATGAAATTAAAATTATTAAATTAAAACTATTTGAAATTTATAAAAAAATTAAAAATTTAAATATTGAATTAAATTATTTAATAATTGAATTAAATCAAATTGAAAATTTAATTAATAATATAAATTTTAAAATTAATTTATTTAATCAAATTAATGAAATAATTAATAAATATGATAAAGATTCAATTGATTATTTCGATAATTTATTAATTGAATTACCAAAAGATTTTAATAATAATGATGAAATTAGATTAATTTTATATAATTTAATTATATCAATAATTGATAAAAAATATGAAATTTTAATTAATCAATGGGATCCAATGAATTCTGAACAAACTGAAAATTTAATTGATAAATTATTAGAATGGTATGAAATAATTAAAAATTTTAATATAATTAATGAAGATGAAATTGATAATTTATTAAGTAACAGTAGAAGGGAATTAACAATATTTGAAAATATGATATTAGTTAGATTAATACCAAAATTAACAAATTTTTTTAATAATGTTTGGTCAATTAAATTACAAAATGTTGGAATTTTAATAATTGAAGAGTTTTTTATTAATAACAATTATTTATTATTACCTAAATTTATTTATAATTATATTTGTCAAACTATATTATTACCTAAATTTCAAAATAGTATTGATGATTGGATAATTGATGATGATAATGATGAATCTAATGATAATAATGGACCAAATATTTGGTTAATTGATTGGTTAAATATTTTAGATGATTTTATAATAGAAGATTTAATTGGAATTATAATATCAAAATATCAATCATGGATTATAAATTCATGGGATTTTAAAAAACATTTTGGTAAATTACCAATTGAAAAAATTCATTTAAAATTTTGGTTAGATTTATATTCAAATAATGAAAATAAATTTAATAAAAAAATTGAAAATTCAATTTTATTATCAATTATAATTAATTTAAGAAATATAATAACTATTTATGAACATAATAAGAAAAGAAAATCAGGTATTGATCATAATAATTTATTAATTGAAATGAATAGATTTATTAAAATTTTAAAAATTAATAATATTAATGAAAATTCAATTAATTATTTAATTGAAAATGAAATTTTAATACCTTGGTTTAAAATATTAATTGATAATGATAATTATGATGATATTGAATTTTTTAAAATATCAATTGAAATTATATTTATAAATTATTTAAATTATGAATCAATTAAAAAAAATTTAATTAAATCATTAGATTATTTTAATTTAAAATACCAAACTGAATTATATAAAGGTAACAAATCAATTAATGAATTAAAGAAATTAGATAGATTAAGAATTGAATCAATTGAGAAATTAAATAATGAATTATCATATATTAATTTAAAGAATCCAAATACTAACTCAAATACTAATACTAATATTAATAAACAAAAAATTAAATTGGATTTAAATATTACTATTAAACAATTATTTGAAGAATTTGTTGACTTTAATAATTTAATTATGATTAATTATAATAATAATCTTAATAAAGTTTTATATAAAGTTACAAAAGATTTAAATTCAAAAAAATTTGTTATAATTTATTTTGATGATGATTTAATTTGGTGTAATTATTTAAATTCAAATGATAAATTTGAACCTGTTAATTTTGATGAATTATTAGAAATGATTTAATTAAATTTTTTTAATCTTTATAAATATTTATTGATTTCTTTTTTTTTTAATTATATACAGGATTTAATATAAATAATAATGTAATGTAATATATATCTTTTAAATATACAATCAACAATTTCAATCTTAATTGTTGCTTTTAATTGATTTTAGAATTCAATAAATCTTTAGCTTGTCTTTCAGTTTCTTTTTTTAATTCTCTTTCAACAGCAGCTAATTCTTGTTTAGCTTCAAGTATTTCTCTTCTTAATGCTTCGGTTTCATGATTAATTGGATCACTAACAACTTCTTGTTGTATTGGTTCATCATCATCTCTTAATTCTTCAGCATAAACTTCTGGGTATTTTCTAAAACAATTTTGCATATCTTTGAACTTTTCGATACATTCAATACCTTTTGGTTCTTCTTTTGAATAAACAAAACATGAAAAGGCAGCTTTGAATTCTTCACCACATGGACCATGAGCCATACCACCTAAACATGGACAATCCCAATTGATTTCACCTGTATCAGGATCATATGCTTGTGGAGCATCTTCTTCCTTTTGTGGTTCTTGTCCTTTTGATTCTTTTGGATCTTTTGGTTCAGTTGGCTCTTTTGGATCTTTTGATTCTTTTAATTCTTTTGCTTTTTTTGAATCATTTAATAAAGTGTTTGAATTCAATAAAAATGAACCAGATATACCTAAACCTGTAATTAATATGAATTTATTGAAAGAATTGTATGAATGAGAAGCAGGAGAAGAAGAGTAGTATCTTCTTGATGTGTTTAACGACTGTTTTAGAGCTGTTCTGAACATTATTTGATGATATTTTGTTGAGAAAAGGAGGTGTTTTTCAATTACTAATTCATCATTTTAATTGAAAAAAAAAAATGGGTCAGCGCGCTTACGTGAAAAATAGGCGATAATTACGTAATAAATCAGAAATAAATTCATTAAATTCAAATAATTAAGATAACTACATAATAACACAACAGGAGTTGGTCTTTTTAGCTTGTTTGTAGAAAGCCTTGGAACTATTGGATAGTGATTCCGATTTGTCGACCAAAGAGTCTAATTGTTCTCCTCTCTTTAAAACAGATTCAATTGATTTTTGTAAAACAATTTTAGTTTCATCTAATTCATTTTGAACTTTCATTAAAGCATCAGCATTTGTAGGGTTTTGATATTTAGAAATGTAATCTTTTATACCATCTAATTCTAAGCTTGGCTTGGTTGCAGTGACTGATGACCATTCATTAATTGGATGTTGAGTTAAATAATTATCTAATAAAGTATTTAATAAAGAATAAGCAGGTCTAATTGGATAATCATCGTCGGTTATTATAACAGCAGATATACCTTCTTGTCTTGTGTAACAATGAGCAACATAGTTGTTTTCTTTAACAGATTGACGTTGTTGTTTTTGAGTTCTTTCAGAAACAGTAGAGGCAAAGAATTCCATAAATTGAGAAACAGAAGTCTTTTGGAAAAAAGAGAAAGAACTTAGTTCTTGTTCGGAGGAAAGAACAACAGTTTTGTTGCTTCCTTCGCCTGGTCTGATGATCCCAATGTAGTATAAATGCATGCTGTTTGTAGTTGTTGATGGATCAAGAGCAGTTTCACTGGAACACACTGAACCTGTAAATAATCGAGTTCACGATAAGTTCTGTGGCGGTGCAGGCAGAGAGAGGCGCAATGTGGCTGTGGCACGTGCTCTGGCGGTCACGTGCGGCAGGGCAACAGCTGAGCTCAAGTTCAACAAACAACAACAGGGAAGAAGAAGAACAAACAGCCTTCTTGTGCCTATTCTTCTCCAACACGTCACTCTGTGCTGTCCAGATACACTCCAAGACTCCTGCTATCGACGCCCTACTGCCTGTGTCTCTTTTTTCCGTGATCAGCTCCTATTTCCACTTTGTTTTTTAGGGGACACAATTAATCAAATCAAGTTTAAAGCTATTTTTAATTAGATTCATACTTGTTTTCCTTTTGTTTCGTTGTTGTTTACTTATACTCTCCACTTTCTTATCCTGATTCCTGGGTATCCTTTGAGTTGAAACTTCTTCTCTTTTCACGTCAGTTTGACAAGTGTCATCACGTCACATACAAAACACCAAAAAATACGGCTACCTTTGTACCATCTGCAAACTAGTTGTTTAGTGTGAAAATCTACAGCTGTTCTTCCCCTAATACTAATATAGAAAAATCAAATAAAGTTCATGTCAACTTCAACTCCAACTTCAAGACCAATACAAATGAGAAGAGGTGATAACAACTCTTCCTCTTCTTCTTCCTCTAGAAGATCTCTTTGGAATGCTCTTAGATCAAAGCCTGCCTCTTCATCCAGAGAATCATTGACTCTTGAACCTTCTAAAACTGCTCCCTCAAATCGTCGTCGTCCCATCAATACAAATAACTATTCAAATAGAAACCGTTTGCCTACCCCACCTCTAACTAATAGAAATCCTAATACTATAATAACTACAAATTCAAATTCAAATCCAACCTCAACTTCAACTACAGCAAATCATAAAGCTAACAATAGAAGACATCAAATCGTGTTATCTTCAAATAATTTAATGATTAATAGAACTTATAGTCATAGTTCTCAAACTACTCAAGAATTTATGGTTCCAAACTTACCAACTTTTAATCCTCCAACTCCAACCCCAAAATATAGAACTCATCATAAATCTTTTTCAAGAACTTCTTCTTCTCGTTCTAAAGATTTGGATCATGATGATCAAAATGAACCAACTATATCATTAGATGATGAATATGAAACAACTTTGGATTCTCAAACTATTTTAGAAGATGATAGTAATTTTGAATTTGAAAGTTCAAATACTTCAAATATTTTAAAAAGTGCTTTTGATAATTATTCAATAGATTTGAAAAATTTTACTTTAGATTCTCCTGAGTTTAATAAAGCTACTTTAACCGAAACTTTTAATAACTCAACTTCAACTTTATCAACTAATACTGTTCTGGATACAATAACACCTTCTTCTCCAACGATTGGTACTGGAATAACTTTACAAAAAACAAATTCAGATAATTATAAACTGGAACCTCTATTAGATACTTCTCCTTCATCTTCAAAATTAACACAATCAATACCAAAATCATTATCAAAACAATATCATAAAAAGCTTATAAAAGTTTATGAAATTAAACCAGATGAATCATTTACAGTTATACCAAATAAACAATTTATCTTATTAGATACACCAATTAATTATAATATTATTGAAAAACATCGAATTCGTACAGTTTCATCACCTGATGATTTTTTTCATTTTAATTTAGATGATGATGAAGATAATTTTTTTAATTATTCTGATGATGAAGATGAAAACGTTAATTCATTATCACCAACTCGAAATGGACTTGATGGTGTTTATGGTATTAAAGCTGAAGATGTTTTAACACCTCCTAATAATAAACATAATACCAATACCAATATACCAAGAGAACAAAGAACTTCTCTTTATTTTGTGTGATGATTAGAATTTAGAACCCATTATAATGTTTTTTTTTGCTTTAATTATAATAAGGATAAAATAAAAGGTATATATTCAATCGGAAATTGTTATTAAAAGAAGAGTCAATTACAACAACATAAAAAAAGGAGATCATAATTATTATTGCATTGTTGGCTTTTACATTTTCTACTACTATAACTACTACTTCCACTATTTATTTTTTTTAAAACATATATTTATAAATATATGTATGCTTTTTTCTTATTGTTATTTGTGTTTTTATGAATTTGAATGTGTTTTATTTGCATAGCATATATCCCATTATAGCATTATTATTTTCATATTAATAACATTTTAGTGTTTTACGTTTACCGTTTGCTACTATACTCCCTCCGATCATGAAAGTTTTATTATTATTTTTCTATTTTTATTTTTATTTTTTTTAATATCTTATTTTTCTATCTTTCTTTCTGTTTCTCTAACTTAATTCTCTTATAATTTTTTTTATTTTCATAGTTTTTGTTAATTTTTTTCATTTCTATTTTTATTCTTATTCTTATGGTTGTTTATCGATATTTCGTCATAATTATAATTAATGATATATCATTCATTTATTTCGATTTTTTACTGTTTTCTTTTCTTTAACTTTGTTTTTGAGTTTATCTTATCATTATTGAATATCTATCTCTTTTTTTTTCCCCATTATTTTCTTAATACCTTTTTTAATGACAATTTCTTATAATTTACATTTTATTTAAAAAAAAAATCAAAATACCTTTTACTATTATTATTACAATACATAATTTACATACACAAAAAAAAAGATAAATCTAATTAATCTATAATCCTTTCCAAACTAGTTTTTGAATGATTTCATTCTTATCCTTTTTATTATTTTCTTTAACTAATCCTAATATTTGTAATTCAGATAAACCTTTTAAAAACCAACTTAAAGTAATCTCATCCCATTGTGAATCTTCTAAATCTTCTTCAATTAATGAATCATCATTTTTTAATTGTAAATTAAATCTTTTTAATAAATCTTTTAAAATCGGTAATGATTCATTATCAATTGTCGTTGATGATGATGAAGTTTTTAATTTTTTAATTAATAATTCAACTAATGTTTTTTTCTTTCTAATAGAATATTTAAAAACTTGATAAAAATCAAAAATATTAATTGATAAATTAGCTTCTCTTAATAATTTATAAATTTCAATTAATGATGGTTCAAATAATTTAAATAATTCAATATTTTCAATTGGTAAATCAATATTATTTTTAATTGTTATTTGATTAAAAATATAATTTTTTGAATTAATTAATGAATCTAATAAATTTTCTCTAAATGTTGGATTAAAAGAATTTTTTAATAATGATTCAATATCATTTAATTTTATAACACAAATTTCATTAAATTGAATTTCATTTAAATTTAATGAATTTAATTGTAATAATAATGTTTCTTTAATATATAAAATTAATTCATTATTATCATTTTTATTATTAAGAATTAATTTTTCATCAAAATTATCAAAAAAAAAATCACATGAATCATTAATAACTAATTCTTTTAAAAATAATTTAATTTTATTAAAATTTTCAATTAAAATTAAATTAAAGATTGGATTTAAAAATTCAAATTTTAAATAAGGATTATTAATTAATAATTCATCTTCTTTTGAATAATTATTTTTCTCATTAAAAATTAATTCAAATAATTGTAAATTATTTAACCAAATAAATTTATTTTTTTCAATTAAAAAATTTTTTTGTAAAATATTTAAAAATTTAATTAATTTATTTAAATTAATTCTCCAATTTAATAATTTTGTTAAATTTTTTCTTAAATACTTTTTTAAATATTTATAATCACCTTTTAATAATGTTTTATAAAAATCATTATCTATATTTTCATTATTATTATTTAAAACAGATGGTAATCTATTAAAAACTTTTAAATATAAATTATCAGTTTTAATTTCATTTGGATAATCATTTGTCCAAAAGATTGATAAAGGTTGATTAAAATAATGTTTTAAATAAATTAATTTAATTGATTGAAAGAAATTATCAATTGTAATTGAATTTTTTAAATTTAAAAATTTTAAAATTAATTTTGGTTCAAATATTAAAAAATTAAATAAATTCTTTTCATTTATATTTAATAATAAATTTTCAATGATTTCATTTATAATCTCAATTGAATTATCTATATTAAATTGAATTAAATTTAATTTATTTAAAATTGTTTGTGATAATTTATCTTTAAACATTATAATTGGAATTGAAATACCTAAAACAATTTGAATTTGAATCTTTAAATTAAAACTATAATTCCATAATAAATCAATTAAACTTGTTAATAAATTGGTTTGAAAAGAATCAGCATCTTCGATTAATAAAGTTAATTTTTGATTTGAATTAATCATTCTTTTAAATAAATCTTCTAGATCAATATTATTAATAAATTTATTATTATTTTTGATTTGAATTTCTTCATCATTATCTTCATCATCATCATCTTCAGAATCTGAGATTTCATTTGTTTCATTATATGACTCTAAAATACTTGAATGAATGATTTTAATAATTGTTTCTAAATTATTATCACAATATTTTGAATTTAATCTAATAACAATTATATCATTATTATAATCATTAATTTTTAAATTATCAAACACATTATTTAATAAACCAGGATTATTTGATATATTAGAACCTAAACTCAAAAGAACAGATTTTAATTTGTAATTAGAAGAGATATTTGGATCATTAAATAATTTAATTCTTTTAAATTTATTTCCATTTTCATTTTCATTTTCATGTTCATGTTCATTTTCATAATATAAAAATTTAATCAATTTTTTAAATTTTTTTGAATCATTTTTATTTATAATTGAATTAAACAAATTTAATTGAAAAGTCCAATTTCTCTGAAATAGTTCATATCTAAATTTTAAATTTTCAATTGGTTCATTACCATCTAATAACTTAATAAATGGAATTATTGTTTCATCTGTTGTTGGTGGTGAAATAAATTGATTTGATGAATTGTTATAGTAATTCGAGTTGAATTTCGTCTGTTCTTTTTTTGAGGCAGGTTTGAGCTCATATATGATTGCCTGAGAGTCTCTGAATTCGTCAAAGGACATTTGAGTGGGTTGATTGTGGAAAGAAATAGGAGTAAAATAACTTATAATTAGGTGTTTTTTATTTATTTTTTTTTATTTAACGCGTAACAAAAAAAAAAAAAAAAAAAAAAAAAAAAAAAAATTAATTTAATTTAATCTATTTTATTTATTTTATTTATTTTATTTATTTTATTTCTTCCTATTTTCACCTGTTTTCACACAAATAAATGAGTCTATTCAAAACCCAGTTCGAGTTTCCAATACTACACGTCAGAAACCTCTCATATGACACGAAATCCGAAGAATTGTTTGAATTATTTGGTAAATTCGGTAACATACATCAAATTAGAATTGGAGTAAATGATAATAAAGGTCAAGCAATAATAGTTTATAAACAATTTCATGATTGTGTTGAAGCAAATAAGAATTTAAAAGGTATCAATTTAAATGGAAGGTATTTGGTTTGTAATTTATTTCAAATTGATAAAAATGATGCAATTAGTTTAAGAGATGAATTATTTAAAGATAAAGAAATTGAATGAATTTTTATGAATTTTTAACGTATAATAAATAATATAATAAATTAATATAAATGAAAATAAGTTAACCAGCACTATTAACAAAATATAAAGTAAAAATATAAATAAAACAAACAAATATAAATAAATAAAAATAAAAATAAATCAAACTAATATTCAGCTAATCTTAGTTTCTTACCAATTTGTCTACTTGTAAAACTAGAATTTGGTCTAATAAATGGAGGTTCAGGAGAAACATCTCTTGATTTAATGAAATCAGAATTAGCATCAACTTCAAATGAATCATAACCACCTAATAATTTCAAAATATCAGATCTACCTCTATGAACTTTTAATTCATTTAATCTATCAATTATATCTTCACTATATAATTGATGAGTTGATTCGTCTTCATCGTCTTGTTCATCAATTAAAATTGGTTCTGGTTTTGATTTTGGAATTGGTTTTGGTTTTGTAGCTTCTAAATAAATTCTTTGCATTTCTAATAATGAAGTTTCTAAAGTATCAACAAATCTTTTAGTTTGTCTATGTTTTGAAGAACAACAAAACATAATTGAATTATCTTTAATAATATAACCAATACCAAAACCATTTTCACTAACAGGACCAAAACCAAATAATTTTAATGAAGGATTACCACAATTTGAAGTTGATATAATTGTATTATTTAATTTATCCCAACCACCATCAATAAAAATTTCAGGAATCTCTTTAATTTTTTGTTTTCTTAAATCATCTAATTCATCATGATTAATTAAATCTAAATCATCTTCATAAGTTTCACAAATTTCATTTTCAAAATATCTTTTCCAAATACAAAATAAAGCATATAAATGTCTATCTTGACCTAACCCATTTGAACATTCTCTAGTTTTAAATGAATGAGATTTACAAGCATCTTTTAATAAATTAAATTTTTCTTCATAACTTATATGATCATCTAAAAATTTAGTAACAAAAGAATTTGATTCTAATGAAACAGTTCTAATTGCTTCAGTTCTACCATGTAAAAAAATCTTAGTCATTGCAGGTTCATAAGTTGATTCAATTTTACCATATAAAGCATAATAAGCTAATTGAAAACTCATTTGAACAAAAGCATCTGGAGACATACCCATTTTTTTAATTTTTTCCATACCAAAATTTTTAAATTCTAAAGTTGAAAATTCATTTTGATGAATTAAATCAGATAATCTAGTTTCACCAAATCTTAAAGCTAAAGAAAATTCATTTGTTAAATTCCAATCTAATTTTCTTGGAGTTGTAATATATTTTTTTAAAATTAAATTATCTCTAGTTAAAGTTGGAGGAGAATTAGTTTTCCATAAAGAAGGAGAATTATTATTAATTGTTGAAGCAAATCTTAAAATTGAATCAGTATAAATATCAGAAGCAAATCTTAAAACAGTATGACCATCAACACCAGTATGTTCAAAATTAATACCACATTTAGCATCTTTTGTAATAATTAATTGAATTTTATCATACCATCTATTAGTACAAGTACCAACTTGAACACCATTTTCTAATTGAGATTCCCCACATAAGAAATTTTTAGACATTCTAGTTAAATCATCACCAATTTCAATATGATCTAAAACAACAACAAATAAAGCATTATCAATTATATTTAAAATATTTGAATTATGATCATCATCAGAATGTAATTTTTCTCTTAAATTAGCCCAAATTCTTCTATTTTCAGTTGTTAAAACACCAAAACTTGATTTAGCAATATCACTTAAACTAGTTAATTCTGAATCATCTTGAATTGTTTTAAAATTTAATCTAATATCATTTTCAGTCATAATTAAATCATTATTTTCATCTAATACATCAAACCAATAAAATTGAGATCTTGATAAAACTATTATATGTTTTGAATTTAAATCAGTTTGTAATATACAACCAGTTTGAGTTGGAATTCTAGCAGAACCAAATAATTTTGGATATTGATCCATATCTAAAGGTTTATTATTTTTTAATTTATCAATTGGTAATTCATTTCTTCTTAAAGCTCTAATAAATCTTAATGAAGAAGTAGTTAATGAAGCAGCTCTTGATAATTGAGTTGATTTTAATGGAGTTGGATCATCTTCAATCATAATAAAAGGATTTAAATTTAAAACGACAGGAGAATCATAATTTAAATAAGAATCAAACCAAAATTGTTCAATATAAGAATCTCTTGATTTTGAATAATTATTTAAATAATTTTGTAAAATTGGACCAGAATGAATTAAAAAATTTGAACAAGCTAATTCAGTTTTTTTAAATTCATCTTCAGTTTGTAAAGGTTTTAAAACATTTAAATATCTTTTAATTGTATCATTTAAATCAGGAATTGGTAATTTTGAAAGATCTTTTTGACAATCAAAAGTTGACGACATATTGGTTGGTAGCAAGTCAAATTCAATTTGGTAGCAAAAAATAAATTACAGTATCATAAAAATTATAAATTTGATTACTTAGTGTAATATTTATATTAAAAAAGAATCAAATATAACAAGTAGTAAATGATTAAAGTCATCTTAAAATTTCGGATGAAGGATGTAAATTAATGTAAATTTAATGATGATTAGAAAGTGGTGAAAGTAAACGGTTTATCGGAGGATTTGATCACTTTGAAAAGAAAATATGAAAATATAAAGAGGGATTGTTGCATAGTGAAGTAGATTTATTGGATATTAAGATTAATTCAAGGATAAAGTAGGAATCTGGTCAATTGGCTACGTGATATGATTGGATGATATCTTTATTTTGACCACTACTTGATAATAGACTCAAATACAGTATACAGTGGAATGAAATTTATTGGAAACCAGTCTGGGAGAACACTGGCGGGGCAGCCGTGGGGAGAGGGGCAGTCCCGCCGTGGGAGAGGGGCAGTGCGGGGCGTGTGGGGGAGGGCACGTGATGGCGCCGGGAGGGAGGAGATTGGGCACGTGAGAGTCACGTGGGTGAATAGAATCGATCGAATTGAAATATTATATTAACAAAAAAAAAGGATATGTTCTTTCATTGATTAAAAGTAAAGGAGTGACTAAGTAAGTAAAGGAGCGACGAAGTAAGAACAATATACAGTGCAAAAGCAAAAGATTAAACGATAGTAAAATAAAAAACAACAAAAACGTGAACAGACATAAAAGAGAGGAAGCTAGGACACAACACCAGTAAAAGTGAAATGTGAAAAAAGGGGGTAAAACGTAAAAAACAAATTAAAAACAAATAATATTTGATAAATCCAACACACACACAGACATAATAAAAAAAAAAAGGAAGATATATATATTAGAATTATATCAAATAACTCTAGAACGTAAGAAATAAAATAAAAATAAAGAAAAAAAAAAGAACTTCAAAACATAAGAGATGATGACGCATATTGATGGATGATATGATGATGATTGAAAAAAATTGAAATTGGGATGATTTTATATAGAATGTAATTTAATTTTTTTTGAGTTTTTTAGGATTTTTGGGGGGATTTTTGATCTGTAAATAATAATAATAAGAATAAAAAGAAATCTATCAAAATGGTGGGTTAATTAATTAAAAATATAATGAGCAAAGGAATAAAACAAACATGAATAAAAATATATATCATATGCATAAAAATGAATTGAAGTATAGCAACAAATAAAATAAAATAATTTAATTTAATTTAATAAAAGTGAATAAAATTGTGAATTTATATAAAAAAATGACTTGGAAATAGAATTGAAATTGAAAGAAATTTGATATATCTCAATTTGAATTAATGAACTAAAATAAAAAAATGAATAATCTAATCTAATCTAATCTAATCTAATCTATTCTTGATATTTTAATCTCTCTAAAACATCAGTAGCAATTAAATCAGCAACAACTTCTTCTTCATTTTTCTTATGAATAAATTTAAGATCATTACCAGAATGATCGTTATCTTCTTCAATTAATAAACCATCTTTTAATATCCAACCACCAGATGATGAATCAATTGGTTTACAAATACAATCAAATTCAACATTATCTTCAATACTATAAAGACTTTCAGTATCTTCATGAGTAGTAATTGGTAAACCAAATTTCATAAAATAATCTTCAGAAATATCGATATTAGTTCTATTTAATGAAGGCATACTATTAATATTTGGATTTGTTCTTCTACGTAATGAAGAAGGAGTTGTTATTGAATTAATTGAATTTGGAGAAGGAATTAATGAAGTTGAATTAAATGGAATTTGATTTAATTGTGAAGAACTAAAAGTTGAACAATGTAATTGAATTGGAGATGAAGACATTGAAATTGAACGAACTTTTGGTATTGTTAAATGTAAATTTGGTGTATTTCCATTATTTAAATTTAAATTTGAAATTGAATTTGAATTATTTGAATCAGGAAAAGGAGTATATTCAAATGAAGTTGGGAAAGTTGAAGTATTTGGAGTTATTGTTGTTGTAGTTGTATTTTCAGTATATGTTGAACTAGTTGAATTTCTAGTTAAATTAGTTGAAGAAGCAGAACTTTTTCTCAGTTTACGAGCCAGTTTAGTAAATGGATTGATTGAAGAAGAAGAAGTTGTTGTTGCTGTTGTTGCTGATGTTGTTGTTATTGGTGTTGTATCATTTATAGATAGGTCAGATTCTGGGATTTCGATTGAAATGATTTCATTAGATAAAGGATCATGAGTCCAACTTGAATAACTACTTTGAGAGCAGCGACGAGATGAGTTTGAATCATTGCTAACATTTGAAGTTGATATTGACATTGTATTATGTCTACGAATGATTGAGTTTGATCTTTGAGAAAAGAAATCTTTTTTGAATTCAAGGAATTCTTCATTGTAAGTAGGAGTATTTGAGGCAGATTGACCATTGAAAGAAGGCTGCATTGTGAAAAGTAGTAGTGTAGAGAGTATAAAGGA
>JAJLZM010000208.1:0-123591 GCA_030572235.1 Ambrosiozyma kamigamensis | reverse complement strand
AACCAGGATATTTATCAACTGTTCATGAACAAATTGATGACGATTACGATAGTGATGTTGATGAAGACTTCAATAATAAAATTGCTACTTTGACTAAAGAAAATGTAGCCAAGTTTAATAAAACTTATGATAATTTAAGTCAAGAAAATGATCTTCAACCAATCCATGATAATGATAATGATAACTATTCAAATCCAAAGATGTTAATGCTAGCAAAATATATGGAAAGTAATGATGATTTTGATGATTTTGATACTATTGATAATAAATTTAGTCAGAAAGTTGATACAATTAAACAAAATCCTAAGAATATTTCAAATTATCAATCAAGTTCTAAAACAACAAATAATAATCTTAATAATAATTCAAAATATTCATCTATGCCTATTTCTAAAAATACTTTAACTCCAAATCAAATTAAATCATTTAATCAGAGATCAGAAAGTTTACATTCATTATCTTCAATTTCATCTCATCCAACAACTTCAAAATCTTCTGGTTTAACTAATTATTCTGAAAGTGAAACAACTGAACATAGTGATTATGCTGATGATTTTGAAGAGATAGAAGATCAACAACTAGATTTAATTTCAAAATTTCAAAAACAACAATCTAGAGCTCAAAAGAAAGCTGAATTAGCTAAAAATGAAAGAGAATCTCATTTTGCAACAATTCAAAAATCAATTAAAACTTCAAGAAACCCTGCATCATTTTTAGAAAGAGATCATTCTGCTATGGTTGATGATTTTGTTGATGATTTTGATAATTTGGATACTAGAAAATTATATAGATTTAAGGTTGTTGATCGTGATCGTGATCGTAATTCAACTTTAACTAAAAAAATTTCAATGCCTTTATTAAGAAAAAATTATGGTACAAATCAAACTTCATTATCTGGTTCACCAAATAGAAAAGGTTTAAGAAAATTTTCTTCAACTTTAGATTTACCTCGTGCTAGACAACATTCAATTAATCCTTTTATTGATCCTTCTTCAACTTTGAGAGGTCCTTCTTCTCAAAAACAACAATTCTATTATAATGAAGACAATTTAGATGAAATTCAAGATTTACCAACTGATGATCTAACGATTACACTTTCAGATTATAAAAAATTAAAAAGAAAAAGTCGACTTATAGATTTATCAAAATATACTGAAGAACCAATGTATCATACACATAAATCAAAAAAGAAAATTCATGATATTGTTACTCCACAACATCAATTATCATTAATTCCTCCTCCAACACCTGGAACAAATAATAGTAGATTAAGTAAAGAAGGAAAATTGAAAATTATTAGATCAATGGGTAAATTTAAATCAAAACAAGTTTTACCTGGTCATTTATATGGAGAAATTGTATATGATCCAGATCAAAAGAAATGGTGTGGTAATGAAGAAGAATTAGCCAGATTTGAGGTTTCAAGACCAAACTTTATACGTGGTAAATCACGTTTAAATTTACAGCAACAAGTACAACAACAACAACAAGAACAGCGACAACAACAACAACAATTACATAAAAGAACCACTTCTCAATCTCAATTAATAAAACCTTCTAAAAGCTCGCAAAATCTGCAAATAGTTGGAAATATGTTCTATGATAATGAGAAATTAAGATGGGTTAGTTTAACTGGAAAATATGAAGATGATCCATTTGATAATATGGATGATACAATAATAGCTGAATCTTCTAATAAACAAAAACCTAAATCTTCAAAAAGAGTTCAATCAAGATCACCTTCAAAGAGAATTCCAACTAATAATAATAGAGTCCAAGGCTATCAACTTAATAATAGAGCCACATCAATAGCTACATCAACTACATCTTTAGAAAGTGAAATGATGATGAATACAATTGATGATACAATGATAGGAAATGAAGAATTATCAGGAGATATGGATGATGAAGATAATGAAATTTATTTTCAAATTAGTCCAGATGAATATAAATCTTGGAAATTTGAAGAAAGTAGATGGAGTAGAAAAGTTGGTAATTGGTTTCCTAATCATGATGATAGTTTTAAATTTTGTTATGAATTAAAGAGCTTTTTAGAAGATAAATGAAATTATTGATGTTTTTTTAGATGCCATAGACATAGACATATTACCCGATCGATCGCTTATAATTTATTCCTTTTCTTTAACTGTTTACTATTATTTTACCTATACAAATATATTTATTTTCAATAAAGAGGTTTATAAACAGGCTAAGACGGCTAAGACTGTAAAACTGTACAACTACTTGCTATATTTCAAATATAAAAAACGTACGTTTTACATAGCTGAAATTTGTAATCAATTAACCTGAAGTAAATGAAACATAATCATATACCCTATGACATAGTCTGGCTCAATTGATCTGAATACGTATATAGATAATATAGTGTATTTAAAAAATTGAAGTAAACCTGGTAAAGAGTAAAGAGTTTAAACCATTGAATTCTCTCGATTAGGAAATGCTGAACGTTTTGCGCATCTTCAGTTCAACAACATGCATCACCATCACTTTTTTTTGTAAACATCGTTGTTCATGTTAAGTTCACTAACTGAAGGTATAGAGAGTGTCTCTAGTTTGTTTCATCTTGTCACTTGCTACTTGGTGGAGTTTAGTTGTTTGTTTGAACTCAATGGCTAGCTAATATCAACATAAGCAAATAATAATGTTTTACCATTATATCAAACTATCTACCGTTTCAATTCAACGAATTTATTTGGGTCTAACATTATAACGTTATACGTCATTAGTTTTAACTATAGTTCATATAGTATATTTTCACATTTATCTATTATAACTATGCAATTTAACTAACTCAAATTACAATAACGGTGAGTAACCCATGATTTATTTACAAAAGGAGTTACCTACTGTATACATACAATTAATTATACAACATTCTATATATAGATTCTAATTATTATTAATTGTCAAGAAATTTAGAAGATATGCAAAACATGCATAAATATCAATTATTGTGGGTTCATATTATATTTTTTCATATATATATTTCAAAACACACAAGATTACATCCTAACCTTTCAGCTTCCAAAACATGTTTTGTCTTGAAACATATACTTACTTAAAGGCCTCAATGTTTAGTTAAATTATAATGCTATTAAGTTGTTATATATATTTGAATATCCTGCTCATTAGTTTTCTATAATACTTGTGGACTACATCTAATTTATTCTTTTTGGCTCCATTATATTCATCATAGACTAACTCATCACATTCGTTTTCTTTAATTGTCAAATTATGAAGTCTATTAATATTTTAATTTCATTACTTTTATGCTCTGAGTTATCATACTCATTAACATGGCCATCATTTGTGGTCCCTGCAAAACCTGTTGATAGGGTTATTTCTTTCTCTTTAAAATCAGATACAAGCCATTCTTTAGTTAAAAGATCTGATGAAGAATATACTATTGATAACAGAGTTGGTTATTATTATTATTTCGATGGTAAAATTGGTGATAGAAATGATACTTTTAGTTTTGCTATTGATACAGTTTTCCCTCATTCATGGATTTCTTCTAGTGTATTTTCAGCTGATGATTCTTCAACTTATGTTTCAACTGGTGAATCATTTTCTTATACTGATCCTGGTACTTTAGGTACTGCTTCTGGTACTTTAGGTACAGATTCTTTAACTTTTGATGATTCTTTATATATTCCAAATGTTACCATTGGTATTGCAACTGATAATTCAAACGCTAATTCTGCAGCATTAGGTTTAGCTCAATCTGGTGGTTATAATGAAATTCTTGATTCTTTATATGATCAAGGTATAATTGATAAGAAGATTGTCTCTTTATATTTAAGAAATACTCAACAAAGTGGTCATATTGATTTTGGTGGTATTGATTCAAATGATTATGAAGGTGATATCTCTTATGTTAGTATTACAGAATCTGATAAAGATGGTTATTATATCAATTTAGATGCTTTTGATGGTCCAGATGGTTCTTCTTTAGGTAGTGGTGAAGCTGTTATTGATGCTGCTTCTATTTTATCTTTAGTTCCTGACTCACTTGTTGCAGGTATAGCTTCAACTTATGATGGTAAATATGATGATAGCACCGGTTTATACACTGTTAATTGTACTACTATGGATATTTCAACTGATTCTTATTCTTTAGTTTTTGATAATGATATTTCAATTGATATTCTTCCTTCTCAATTATATTACAAAGATGATTCTACTGATGTTTGTTACTTAGCTGTTGCGAGCTCTGGTGACGATTCTTATCGTTTAGGTCAAAGTTTCTTATCTTCAATGTACGTGGTTTTTGATTTACAAGACCCTGAAGATGTTTTAGTTGGTATTGCTCAAGTTAATGTCGTTAAAGATGTTACTACTATTTGTACAAAGTGTAAATCTGAAACTATTATTTGCTCCCCATGTGCTACTAGTACATATACTACTTCAACTATTATAACCAGTACCACCGTTCATTCTTCTTTAACTACTATAACTCACATTTCAAGTTCTTCATCTTCTAGTCCATCTGTTGAATCATCAACTAGTTCCGTTGTCTCATCTAGCTCTACTGTTCCTTCCTATAGTTGTGATGTTCCATTTACTTCATACTCAACTTATGAAACTACTGTTAGCTCTACTGGTTCAGATGGATCATTAACATCAACCACCTCATCCTCTGTTGTCACTATTGTTACATCTTCAGCTTGTTCTTCTTCATCTTCTAGTTCCTCTGTTGAACCTTCTAGTTCTGTTACCTCATCCAGTTCTGTTACCCCATCCAGTTCTGTTACTTCATCTAGTTCTACCGTTTCTTCTGTTACCTCATCTAGTTCTGTCGTTTCTTCTTTCAGCTGCGACGTTCCATTCACTGCATACTCAACCTCCAAAACTACCATCAGTTCTACTGGTTCAGATGGATCATTAACATCAACCACCTCATCCTCTGTTGTCACTATTGTTACATCTTCAGCTTGTTCTTCTTCATCTTCTAGTTCATCTGTTGAACCTTCTAGTTCTGTTACCTCATCCAGTTCTGTTACCCCATCCAATTCTGTTACTTCATCTAGTTCTACCGTTTCTTCTGTTACCTCATCTAGTTCTGTCGTTTCTTCTTTCAGCTGCGACGTTCCATTCACTGCATACTCAACCTCCAAAACTACCATCAGTTCTACTGGTTCAGATGGATCATTAACATCAACTACATCATCCTCTGTTGTTACTATCGTTACATCTTCAGCTTGTCCTTCTTCATCTTCTAGTTCCTCTGTTGAACCTTCTAGTTCTGTTACCTCATCCAGTTCTACCGTTTCTTCTGTTACCTCATCTAGTTCTATCGTTTCTTTTTACAGTTGTGACGTTCCGTTCACTACATACTCAACTTCTAAAACTACTATCAGCTCTACTGGTTCAGATGGCTCATTAACAGCTACCACTTCATCATCTGTCGTCACTATTGTTACATCATCTGCTTGTTCATCAATTTCAGTTTATACTTCATCTTCTAGTTCCCCTGCTGAATCATTATCTAGTTCAGTTACATCATCTAGCTCTACCGTTTCTTCTTACAGTTGTGACGTTCCATTCACTTCATACTCAACTTCTAAAACTACTATCAGTTCTACTGGTTCAGATGGTTCATTAACATCAACCACCTCATCCTCTGTTGTCACTATTGTTACATCTTCAGCCTGTCCATCAACTTCTAGTTCCCCTGCTGGATCATCATCTAGTTCTGCTACTTCATCTGTCTCTACCATCTCTTCTTACAGTTGTGATGTTCCATTCACTTCATACTCAACTACTGAAACTACTATCAGTTCTACTGGTTCAGATGGTTCATTAACATCGACCACATCATCCTCTGTTGTCACTATTGTTACATCATCTGCTTGTCCATCAACTTCTACCCCTGTTGAATCATCATCTAGTTCCGTCTTAACTAGCTCTACCGTTTCTTCTTACAGTTGTGACGTTCCATTCACTTCATACTCAACTACTGAAACTACTATCAGTTCTACTGGTTCAGATGGGTCATTAACATCAACCACATCATCCTCTGTTGTCACTATTGTTACATCATCTGCTTGTCCATCAACTACCCCTGTTGAATCATCATCTACTTCAGTCTTAACTAGCTCTACTGTTTCTTCTTACAACTGTGATATCCCATTTACTACATACTCAACATCAGAAACTACTATTAGCTCTACTGGTTCAGATGGCTCATTAACATCAACCGTATCATCTTCTGTTGTCACTATAGTTACATCATCAGCTTGTCCATTATCAAGTACCTCTACTTCTATTACAATAACTACATCATCTACATCTCCAGTTTCACCTACTACCCTGACATCCACCTCTTCTACATCTTCTTCTCCTTCTGGTGAAACTACTTTGTCTATCACATCAACCTCCTCTACTGAAACTGAATCTTCTAGTTTATCATCATCTACCCCTGTTCATTCAGAAACTACAATTGTGGTTACTACTTCAAATGTTGTAACCGTTGTTACGACTATTTGTCCTTTATCTGGTTCATCTTATACCACCACATCTACTATTGTTTCATTTAGTGTCTACTCTACTACTTCAACTTTATCTACTACTCCAATTGTTACTGAAACCTCTTCATACTCAACTACCTTACCAGCTTTAGATTCCACTACTTCATCAGAATCAACTGATTCAACATCTTCTGTTACTTCCATTGTTTCAAAACCAACTACTTCTACTGACTCTACTACTTCATCATTAGATGTTTCAACCTCAACGCCTTCATCTTCTTTAGAAGCAACTTCATCCACTGTCTCAGTTATAGATACATCATCTACTTATACTTCAACTCCAACAACACTATCTACTTATTATCAACCAACCACATTAGTTACATTAACTACTGGTTCTCCATCTACTTCATTAACTGAATCAATTCCTTCTTCAAGTTCTACTACACCAATTGTTAGTGCATATGAAGGTTCTGGTTCTAAAAACAATAGTTTCCAAACTGGATTATTTGGTAGCTTAATTGGTTTAATGCTTATATTTTTTTCTTAATTAAATAAAATATAGATTTTTATTGATTTTTACGTTTTACTTTTTGATATACTTTTATAAAATCTTTTTTTTTTAGTTTGATACATTTATTATTCTTTCATTCGTTATTATTATTATTATTATTATTGTTCTTTTTCTTATTTATAATTTTTTTTATACTATTTTGTTTGCTTTTCATTATATTGTTATCTGCCTGATTAATTTAAAATATACCTGCCTGTGATTATTAATTGATTCTTGTTTTTAAAATACTTAAATTACAGTAAAACTAAAATATAACACCTATAGAGTATAAACAAGTAAAAAAAAAAACAAAAAACAAAAAGGAACACCCAAATCGATTAATTATTTTTTTTAGTAGTTTCATTAACTAAAACAGGTTGAATTAATTTTTCATCAATGAATAAAAATTTAAATAGATCAACAACAATCCAAAAGATTCTATTAAAACAAAATAACCAAACAAATAAACCAATTGAACCTCTATTTAAAAATGGAAAATTAAAAATTAAAGATTCTAACCAAATTGGAAATAAACCATTAGATAAATAAATTAATTCTTTTCTAGTATACCAAGCTTTTAATAAATTAATTGGTAATAAAGTAATAAATTTTAAAAATAAATTAATTAAATTATCAATTTTAAATTTTTCATTTGATAAATTATTTTCTAAATTTGTAATTTCTTTAGATAATTTATCAAATTGTCTATTTAATTTTGTCCATTTTGCATAGTTATCTTGAGCACTTATTGAATTTCTTTCTTTATTAATTTCAATTTGTTTATGTTTTAAATTAATTAATTCTTTATAATTTTTTGATGAATTAATTAATGAATAGAATTTATATATTTTTGATTTAATTGTTTCATGAGAAATTAATGTGATTATATTTGTAATTAGCTGAAAAACCGTAGCCAACGTAACTATCTTTGAATTCAACATGATTGATAAAGAAAAAAGACACTATTTGCAGTACAGTATTTATATTAACTGTTTCTGCTAAATTTATTTTTTTTGTTTTACGCTCGTCGATTTGGGCGAAATTAAAATTTTGGAGGAAGTTTTAGATAAAAGTTAACACATTTAAGAAGGATTACAAGACACATAAAGACACATAAGACGACAGAAACACAATGAATGACATAGAGACAGACTCAAGTGAAGAGATGATGGCATGGATAAGTCAGTATTGTTCGATGTTTGGCCATGATTATTTTGTTGAAGTTTCTCCTGAATTTATTGAAGATGATTTTAATTTAACTGGATTAAGTTCAATTGTACCATTTTTTAGAGATGCCTTAGATGTGATATTGGATTTAGAACCAGAGAAACCAACTCAACCATCAAATGTTCCATTAGTTGAGCATGCAGCTGAATTATTATATGGATTAATTCATTCTAGATTTATTTTAACAAAACAAGGATTACATTTAATGGCTGAAAAATATGAATCAACATGTTTTGGATCATGTCCACGATATTATTGTGAAGGGATGAATTTAATTCCAATTGGTAGATATGATCAACCAGGTATTGAAACAGTTCGATTATATTGTCCAAATTGTAATGATATTTATTTACCTGCATCAAGTCGTTATTTAAATATTGATGGAGCATTTTTTGGTACATCATTTGCAGGATTATTTATGAAGATGTTTCCAGAGATTGAAAGACAATGTGAAGAAAGACGTAAATCCCAATATAAATTAAAAATTTTTGGATTTGGATTAAATGAAAAAGCAACAGGTGGACCAAGAATGAAATGGCTAAGGCAACATCCTAAAACAAATAATGAAATAGAAGAATTTCAAAAATGTGAATTTGGTAGTCCTACATTAGAAGAATTAGATGATAAATTTGAAAGAGATGATTCAGGAAGAGAAGATGAAAGTGATGAAGATAGTGATGAAAAAATTGAAGAAGAAGAGGAGGAAGAAGAAGATGAAGAACTACAGGATACTAGAATGAGTGGAGGTGAAAGTATGATGAGTATTGCTAAAGATTAATAATAATGTATAGATGTTTTTTTGTTTTGTTATTTGTCAATTTATATTTTTTTTCCTAACTTTTTAATTCTGTTACATATCTTTTTGTGTCATTTACTTCTGGTCGATTAATTATTAGTATAGTCTTTAGTCTTTAGTTTGCTTTTTTTTTGTTTTCATTGTATTTTAGGAATATACAAAGTAGATATATATATTTAAAAAGATAAAAAAAGATTTCATTTAATTAATGAAATGGATAACAACAAAATGTAATATTAAACTAGCAAAGATATAATCACCAAGAGCTCTTTCAGGAGTAATAAATTTGAATATAGAAGAAGGAGGAGTAATATCATCGTCACCAGTTTGATCATCTATATGACTATGAACATTTGTAGTTTGTAATCTTAAAGAGACAGTTAAAACAAATTGACCAACAGTTGCAATAAAGCCACCTAAGAAAGCATTAAATGGGAAATTACCAATTAAAACACAATAAACAAATTGTAAAACACCAAGTGCAACTAAGAAAGTTAAGAAGATATCTATTAGTCTTAATTTTTGATTTTTATTTAAATCATTTAAATAAGAATTATAAGATAATTGAATTGAATGTTGAATTTCTTTTAAAAACGGTTGAGAAGATGAGCTATCATTAGTTTGTGTAGGTTTATTATGAGACGCTATCTGAGCAGCCTGTTTAGCCTTTGCTTTGATTGACTTGTCCTTCTTAGCAGCCATTGTGTTGTGTTGAGTTTGTATTTGTAATCAGTGGAAGAAAAGTGATAAAACGTGTTTAGTTTAGTGGAAGAAATAGAAAGAGCGCTCAACTATTATAACCAGTACAACTAGTACAACCAGTACAACTGAACTAGTTTACAAAACAATGGGCAAAGACAAGAAGGACAAGAAGAAAGGAGAATCACCACCTCCAGGAAGCACACTAATAACAGACCTGAATTCAACAGCCATAGAAAACAATATCGAATCATCTTCAACAAAAATTATAACTCATCCACCATCATTAAGAATTGTACCACCATTAAATTTTTGTCCAGTTGAAAATCAATTATATAGATCAGGACAACCATCAGCTATAAATCATTCATTTCTAGAACAATTGAATTTAAAATCAATCATTTGGTTAGCAATTGAAGATCCACAAGATAATTTTTTAAAATTTATTGATGATTATAATATAAATTTTTATTATAATTTAGGATATGATTCAATTGATTCTAATTCATGGGATGGATTAAGTGAATCATCAATAAAACAAGCCATTGAGATAATATCAGATAAATCAAATTTACCATTATTAGTTTGTTGTGGTATGGGTAGACATAGAACAGGTACAGTAATTGGATGTTTAAGAAAATTACAAGGATGGAATTTAGCAACAGTTTCTGAAGAATATAGACGATTTACAGGAGTTAGGGGAGGAAGGATATTAGTTGAGTTATTGATTGAAGCATTTGATGTTTCGATGATTGAAATAGACAAAGAAAAGGCTCCAGAATGGTTAATTAGGTGAATGATTATAATATATAAAATATAAATATAAATATGTACAAGTATAAATTAGTTTAATAGTATTAATAGTATTATTTCTCTTTATTGTTGTTTTGACGTTGTTGATATCTTTCTTGAGCCAACTGAACAGCTACTTGTGATTGTTTTCTATAATAGTTACATTGTTCCCAACCAAAGATTGAACCCAACATTAAGCCACCAAAACCCCAATTAACAGACTTTCTGATATTTTTATGGTATAGAAACATGACAGAAGAAAAGATGAAGAAAGTGCTGAACCCTATTAGCCCAGCATCTCTGAAACAAGGGATTTGAACCAAGTTTGCAAACTGAAAGTCAGACACTGAAAGAGATTTCACAAACCTGTTGATTTCCTGTGTCTGTGAGTACTCCTGCTGTTGTTGCTGTGGAGGAGGAGTAGGAGTAGCCTCCTGGATGTCGTCCAGCAGAGGTCTCTCCTCCTGCTGCTGCTGCTGCTGTTGTTGTTGTTGTCTGTTGAAGGGCCAAACCATGGTTAGTGAAGAAGAACTCTCTTAAGTGAAAATTTGCACACTGTGACTACTATCTACTACACTAGTAACACTGTAATCACTAATAGCACTCTACACTCTCTTCTTCTTCTTCTTTCTTACTCTCTACTACTCTCTTCTTCTACTCTCTCCTCTCCTCTCTCCACCACCACCATCCCATCCCAACTACTCCATCGCCTGCTCCTTCCCTTTGCACGGACTCTTTCTCGCCCTTATCAACATCCACAATTGATCAATTGATCCAACAACAAGTTATAACAACAGTAAACAACCCAATGTCCTCCAGAAACCACTCAAACATCAACATCAACCCCCAGGACATGTCCTACCAGCCATCAAGACGCCATCTCTCTGACTCCTCCAGAAGAGCCTCCATGGCAAGACTAGCTGCTTCTCCAAATCTAAACAACTTATCTCAAGCTGGTACTCCTAATTCTTTAACCAATTTACAATTACAATCTTATTTCTTAAAGAACCAAAATGATTCTCCTCATTCCTCAGTCTTCCAAGATGATATCTCTTCTGCTCCTCAACCTCAATATAGAAAAACAACTTCTCAATCTCATTTAAATAAAATACCTTCTGTGGATTCAAATTCAACTAAATCTTCTTCTCCTTTAATTGATCCTAATAATAATAATCAACATCAACCATTCACTAATACTACTCCCTCTCACTCTTATGGTTCAACAAATTGGGAAGATCCTACCTTATTAAAAAATCTGAGTAGGAATTATTTAGCTCATGATTCGGATTATTCTTTACATACTCCTGGTGGTGATATAGTTAGAGATTTATATAATATTCCAAATAAAATTGCAATGTCTTCATCTCCTTCAACTAAATCAATAAATAATAACAGTACTAATAACAACAATAATATAATATCAAATAATGGCGGCTCTTTAAGAAGATCAAGAAGTTTAACTGGTATTGATGTATTAGGTGAAAGAAGAGGTTCAATGGCTTCTCAATTAAGAGTCCCCGGTGGCTTTAGACGTGATTTTATAAATACTAAAAGAACTAAATTTGGTTATAATTTATCAAAACCAACTTTTTTAACTAGAAATTTCTTAGAATTTTTAAATGTTTATGGTCATTTTGCAGGTGAAGATTTAGAAGATGAAGATTTCTTAGCTTGTGATATCGATGATGAATTTAAATCAAGTTCAGATGAAGAAAGTTTATTAATAACTCCACAAAATCAATTTCAAAATCAAAATCAAATTCAAAATAAAAAAACTGAAGGTACTGCTAGTACAATGAAAGCTTTTTTCTTATTATTAAAAAGTTTTGTTGGTACTGGTGTTTTATTCTTACCAAGAGCTTTTTTAAATGGTGGCTTATTCTTATCAATTATATTATTATTAATATTTGGTATCTTATCTTATTGGTGTTATTATATATTAGTTTTAACAAAAGAAAAAACTGGCGTTTCTTCATTTGGTGATATTGGTTTAAAAATTTATGGTAAACCAATGAAATATTTAATTTTAATGTCAATTGTTTTATCACAGATTGGTTTTGTTGCTGCTTATATTGTTTTCACAGCAGAAAATTTAAGAGCTTTTTTAATTAATTTATTTAATATTGATATTTCAATCTTATTCATTGTTATATTTGAAAGTTTAATTCTAATGCCTTTTAGTTTATTTAGAAATATAACTAAATTATCTTTAGCTGCTTTATTAGCTAATATTTTTATATTAAGTGGAATTTTAACAATTGTTTATTTTGCAAGTCAAGATTTAATTACAATGGGTATTTCACCCAATATAATTTATTTTAATCAAGATAATTGGTCATTATTTATTGGTGTTGCTATATTTGCTTTTGAAGGTATTGGATTAATTATTCCAGTTCAAGAATCAATGAAATATCCAGAACAATATCCAAAAGTTTTATTTGCTGTTATAATGGTTTGTTCAATCTTATTCATTGGTGTTGGGTCATTAGGTTATTTAACTTATGGCAATCAAATTCAAACTGTTGTTATATTAAATTTACCACAAAATTCATTAGCTGTTAATTCAATTCAATTCTTTTATGCTTTAGCTATAATGTTATCAGCTCCATTACAATTATTACCTGCAATTAGAATCATTGAATCAAGATTATTTAAACCTTATAAATCTGGTAAAATTGATCCTCAAATTAAATGGAGTAAAAATTTATTTAGAATCTTTATGGTTATTTTAACTACTTTAATTGCTTATTTTGGTTCTGATAATTTAGATTCTTTTGTTAGTTTTGTTGGTTCATTTGCTTGTATTCCTTTAGTTTATATGTATCCTCCTTTATTACATTTAAAAAGTTGTGCTAAATCAATCCCAATGAAATTATTAGATATATTTTTAACTTTATTAGGTGGAATTGCAATGATTTATACAACTTATCAAATATTAACAAGTTAGAGAGAGATTAATAGAAAAATTTTATTTATTTTTATTTTTATTTGTTTTTGTTTGTTTTTATCTTTGTCTTTTTGTTTTGATTTTTGCTTATAGCTGGCAATGTTTGGATATGATGGAATTATTTTATACACACATACACACATTATATTATTTTATAAACAGATTACACACATACATGTTTTTGTTTTTTGTTATTTATTACACATTCTACTACTACTACTACTATTTTTATATTTTCTTATTTTTTTCATTTATTTAATTTATTTTCATTTTATGTTTATGATTTTCCTTTCTTTCCTTTCCTTTACTAAGTTTTTTTATATAAAAAGCATTTATATTTAATGAAATATGATTTTTTACACTATAAATTAACCAAAGAAAAGAATACACACATAAAAATAAATAAATAAAAAAAAAACTAAATACTAAAATCATTCTAGATACTTTTTATTATAATAAATTAATAAAGATCTTAAACAATGTTCATTTTCAAAACTTTTTCTTAATCTTTCTTCTAAATTCCCACTAAAAAAATTACTTAACCATTGATCTTTTAATTTAACTTTATAAAATAAATAAACAAATGAAATTAAATCCATATTATTTGATCTCCATTTTTTACCACTAAATGGGGACATTAATTTAATTACCTTTAAAATTGGTTTATTTATAACATCATTAAATAAAGTTAAATAAAATCTAAATATTTCCGTTGGTCTAGTTTCTAATAATTTATAAATTCTTTGAACTTTAAAATTTGATACATTATAATATAATATTTTTAATAAATTTGTTGTTATAATACAATGACGTTGATTTGGATTTGCAATTTTAACCATTCCTGCAGATGGATTATTAAACATTGGTAAATAAAATCCTTGATTTAAATCATCATATTTGAAAATCCATTCTTTAATTGATTCACTAGTTTCAGGTATAATTTCATTAATTGGTTTATAATGATATTTACAACATTTTTTAAAAAAATTATAATCTTCAAATTTATTTAATATTTCATAATCACAATAAATTAAACTATTATTAATTAAACAATCAGGATCTTTGAATTCAAAATTTTTACTTGAAAATTGTGTACCAAATTTATTACCATCTAAAAAATTTATTAATTTTCTAAAATAATCATTATCAAATATTAATGAATTTAAATATTCAAATTTTAATACATGAGAAACTTTAAACCATTTTAATAACATTAAAATTAACATTGTTGAATTTTTTAATGTAACTTCTTTATTTCTTAAAATTTCTAATCTTTCTTTATCAGATTTTGTTAATTTAGAACTAATATATGGTCTTGTATTTTCTTGTGCACTAACTGATCTTTGTCTTAGTTGTTGCATTTTTTGTCTTGTTGGTAATGGTATTTTCTCATCTCCTAATCCAACAGGATATAAAATATTTGATGATATTATTTGTATAAAAATAATAACTAATGAACCAAAATATGGTAAACATTCTTTATAATAATTTTCAACTCTAATTAAACTTTCAATTTCTTCTTTAAACATTGGATTTTCATTTATATCTGAATTTGAAAATTTAAAATTATTTTTTAATTCATTAGATTCATTTAATCCTTGTTCTTCTTTTATAAAACTTTCAAAAACTGATGTAAATTGTTTACTTGTAACATCTTCTTTAATATGATTATAAAATATATTACTTGCTTCTTTAATACTAAATGGTATATCATTATTAAATGGATGAATATTTGGAAAATTAGGTTGTGTAACAAATAATTTCTTTTTAGTTTCACCATTTATATGTTCTAATTCAGATATATTTGAATTAGTTAATGAACTACCTGTATGTTGAGGAATTAAAGTTGGTGAAGGCATTGGAGTTGCCATATGAATACATGGAGGTTGTTGTGATGAAGGATTATTAGATAATGATGATTTGAAGTTATGATGTTGATTAATTAACATTGAAGTTGTATTAATTGTATCTGAAATTGTTTGAGAATCTTTCATAATTGATTCCGTTATTGAAGATATTTCAAATTCAGGAGGAGTATAAGTAGGATATCTTGTAATTAATTCATTTCTATAGTAAATATAATCAAAAGGAGTAATAGAATCGATTGGATATTGTTTCTCTTTATCTTGTTTCTTTATTTTTTCAGGTGGAGTAATATTATTATATTTAAATTTCAAAAAATCTTTAGTTGAGTTTAATTTTTCAAGATTACCAAATACAATCATAACAGTTGAATTTAAAAGCATAATGACATTTTTTAATTGAAAATATTGTAAAGGTTTTGAAAATTGAGCTTGATTATCCAGTTTAATTTCTTGAGTATCATTTATTTCACTTGTTAACCATCTAAATCTATCAATTGCTCGGGTTAAAGATGAAATTAAATTTGAATCTGAAATCAATTTAATAAACTTTAAAGAATCAGAAAACTCGATTTCATTATTATGATTATTATTATTATCATCGTCATCATCATCATTTGTAGTTAAATAAACAATCATTTGAAAATAAATAATAGTTAGTAAATAAAAAAATTCTTTGGACCAAGCTTTAATTAGTTTATTAGTATAAATTAATTCATCATATTTAATATCAGTCATTTTTTTAGCTCTATCTTTAAGTAAATCCAAAATTGGAATTAAAATCTTTTCATCTAAAAATAGTTTTGTATTTGAAATTATATGATATCTTTGTAATTCTTGATTTTGATTTTTTTCAATACCAAATTGAATATATAATAATAAAACTAATTTTTTTAATACATCGGATTGATTATTTAAAGAACTAATTCCATCAACTAAGTTTAATATTTTTGATTTTTTTAAATCATTATTCCAACTATTGAAATTTTTTAAATATTTATCACCTAATAAAAAAATTGTATTAAAATCTTTTAATTGATTAAAACTAAACCAATCATTAATTTCATCAAAGAAACTTCCAATATCATTATATTCGAATTCTAATTCTGGATATTCTAAAATCAATTTGAAATTAGTTAAACCATCAATTTCTTGATTCAGATCTTCAGTAAAACTATCTCTATAACTTTCATTAAAATCATCTCCACTTGAAGAACCAGACCTACTTGTATGAGGAGAGAGTAAAATATCTTGACTATTATCATTTGAGATTTCAGTCATTTCACCTTTATCGATGAAAGCATCTGGGAATTGGTCACCTTCTTGGGCATCTTGGTCAGAGATATCTAAATCTGGAAAGCGTTCTTGTAGTAGCCTTTGACTGGGAGAAGACGGGTTGCTGTTGCTGCGGTCAATTGGGCTTGTGGGCGACGTGGGTATTGGGACGTTCTGGCTCTTGAACCAGTCTGAGAGCTCCATCTTGGTGTGCTGTTGCCTTCTCTTGTCTGTGATGTTTGTTGTTGTTTGTGCCCTTTTTCAAAACACCTCTCCGGCACTGCCACAACGCGCCACCCACCAGCCACGCTCATCAGCCATGTTCACCAGCCACCACAGCCACGAAATCCTCATCCAAATTATCAAAAGTCACCATTAAAGCACTCTATCTGAATTGTGGGTGTCCACCACCTTACAGCCCACCACCATCAGATATCACCCATTCCTACTCCAGGGTGTACTGCAGGCCTTTAGGCAATCATGAGAATTTTAAATATAGACAGCAGTGTTGGATTGAGGTAAGTCTTTTTCCCTCTAATAACTCAACCCTTACAGAATATATTTTACTAACATAAATACTGTATCACATTTTTTCAATAAAGAGTTCGAATTATAACAAACTCAGATTCAACAATTGAAGGAACAATCCATTCATATAGTCCTCATTCAGGTTATCTATCAATCATTGATGAGATTCCTAATTCAAATAAAGTTGATTTTAAAGTTTTAAAAACAACTTTTATTAAATCAATTGAACCATTAACAAAACAAAGACCAAATTTTAATTCAGAAATTAGTATTAATGATAAATTTACTTCTTTACCAAATATTCCAAAAGTTATATCTTTAACAAATTTAAATTCAAAATTTAATAATCATTTAAATGGTAAATTAATAATTCAAAGACAATTAGAATTTAATTTAAATAAATTATTAATTACAAGAAAATTAAGTATAGAAGGTCAAACTTTATTTAAACATCTATACAGATTATTACCAAAAGGTGATGTTAATTTTGATAAAAATGATAATATCATTGTGTTTGAAAATCATTTAATTATATCAAAACCTTATAATGTTAATGATTGTAAATTAGTTAAAGGTGGTAACGGTGATGACGATGATCAACAATTGACTTATATTAAGAAAGTGATTAAAGAAATTTGGGATAAGTTGGAATCTGAAAGAAAAGGTGGGTAAAATCAAAAATCAACTTCACAACTTCAACAATATATAGTTCTTGAAATTTGATTGTTTTTTTTTAATTAAAGAAAAATCACCCAGGGGGTAATATTATAAATTTCAATCTTTTTTTTTAGATACTATAGAATAATATTAAAAAAATTTACTTTCATTAATTTTTTTTATATACCTTTTGTAAATTAATTTTTATAAGTTTTTATTTGATTGTTATTATTTTTTTTTATGTTTTAACAATCAATACTAATATAAAAACAAGTTTATGTGATTTAATTATTTTAATTTTAATTCGAAAGTAGCAAAATAGCAAAGAAATATAGAAAAACTAGCTATACACGTTTAATTTTAATTTTAACAGATTCAAACAGTTTTACACCTTTTCTTTCTGTACCTTTAAACCCATCCATTTGATCCCATGGTATTTCCAAATCCAATATATCCTTATTATCATTATTATTATTAGCAAAGAGTAACTCTAATTCACAATTAATCCAACATTTAGCAGTACCAAAGATAACTTTCCTAGAAATCAATTTAATACAACAACATAAATCTTCTTTTTGAATTATAAATTCTGATTTAGGAATAATCATTAAACCTTTATTATTATTATCAATCTTTTTTTCAATTTCATCAAATCTATAAAATTCAGTAATTTTACAATCATTATTACCTGAAAAACATCTTAATATAATATCAAATTTCTTATTAGCATCTTTTAATTTAATTGATTCAGTAACTTGATTAACCTTAATATCAATAATTTCATAACTATAACCATATTTATTATAATCTTTAATTAAATTAGAATCTAATTTTAAAAACTTTTCAAAATAATTACAATATCTAACTTGTGAACCAATATTAACACCAATTGAAAATTTAATAAAACCTTTTGATCTTTGTTTATTAAACAATTCATTAGCAACATCAAATGTCAAACCATATTTCCAAACTAAATAACAAACAACTATTGTACCTGTTCTACCTTTACCATGTTGACAATGAATAAATTTAAAATCATTTTCCAATTTACTTAATAAATTAATAGCAGATAATAATAAACGAAATGAAGGTGGACTATGATTTTGAATTGGAATATTGACATACTTATTAGGTGATGGGATTGAATTAACAGAATAAGATGAATCTTCAGCTCGTAAGTTGATAATTACCCATTTATCTGGATTATTATCATTGATTTTCTTATTATCCTTGATAACGCCATTTAAAAGTGCAACAACATCAGTAATTTTTGTCTGGTAAGGCTTGTTTTGGTTTTCCGTTGGACCTGACCCAACAGCTAGGTTGGGAACCACCAACCTGACGTCTATGGGGTTTGGAGGGATTCTTGTTATTGGCATTATCTTCGGTTGTTCAGCAAAATCCCAAAAAGAATGAGATCAAAAGAAAGTCGAGATATCAGATTCTCAAATCATTTCAGGAATATTTACTGCTCCTCCTTGTTCTTCTTCACTCTGGACAACAGAACAAACAACACCATCATGATACAATTCACCTGTATGTGCTGCTCTCTGTGCTGATATTCCTTCCTGATAAACATACTAACTCTCTTCTCCGTGTCTTGTTGTCTTTCCCGTTGACCTCATTCCGTTTTGGTTTTGCCATCCTGAGGAACGACAGATAACCAGATAACAATGTTGAAATATAGTCCCTATGATCCTTGGAGTTGCCCTAGGAATCGGAGTCACTGCTGTTATATTAGAACACAGAGGCGAGATTGCTGATTACTTTGAAGATGTTACATATGATATTTTAGAGAAATTAGCTGAACGCAGAGAGAGTAGAAAGAGAGCTGCTGGCGCTTCAAATGATGACGATGCTACTTTAAATGATAGCTATTATTCTGCTCGTGAAAGTGAAAAGAATGGTCATGATGAAGATGAAGAAAGTGTTGAAGAAAGTATTGAAGAAAAATTATATCAAAATATGATGAATCTATCCCAACAATCTAAAAAGACTAAAGAAATTAGTGAATGGATTGATAAACAAAATGAAACCAATTCTGGCTACGAAAGTTCACACACTGGTTCTTTACATTCGTCTTCAGTATTAAGTCCTCGTGCCTCATCTGATAATGGTGTTAGAAACAGAAGATTAAGTCATTCTTCTACAATTTCTTCTTCTAATTCTACTACTGAAACCCCTTCTGTTGTTTCAGATGGTTCAAATTCTTCAGGTTATGTTAAATTATAGGTTTCTTTCATTATAGGCTTGGTTTGGTTGTGCGTGTTCTTTTTAAAATACTTTTTTTGGTTTTTGATATGGGTGGATTATTTATATTGTTCTTTTTATTTTCAAGTTTTTGTGTGTGTCTTTTTAATTTAATCAACCCTCCCTTTTCGTTACGCTATATTAATTTTCTCTTTTGTCTTATATATATTGTTTAGGTATACTCCTGGTTTTAGTTTTTATTACCTTCAGTTTAAGAATATACATATCTCATTATATTATTCTGGTCTTTTAAAAGTACATATACAAATATTAAAAACAAAAACGCCACCAAACAAAAAAGGGAAAAGAAAGAATTGAAATGTAATTAAAGATTTAACGAGACTGCAGTTCAACTAATAACAGCTAAAATAATTAAAGATAAAACAACTAAAGCAACTAAAATAACACAACTCCATTTACCTTTCTTTTTTTGGAATTCATGAGCTTTAACTAATTCTCTATTAGCTAATTGATTATCACTATTATAATTAATTAAATTATCTTCAATTGTATCTATCTGTTCACCTTGTTGATTAACAATCTCATTTAAATCACTAAATATTTTATTTATATCTTGAACACCTTTTGAAATATTTGTAATTGCTTGATCTCTTTGAGCTATAATTTCTGAATGTAATGCTAATTCAGATTCTGAAATTCTTTGAGTTTCTAATTGTTGTTGTAATTGTAACTTTTGTTGTTGTGCAATTTGTGATTGTTCTTGATTAATTGATCCATATGATGAATCTTGTTGTAATAAATTTGATGTTATTGTACTATTGTTTTTTGAATATTGTTCATTAATACTAACAGATTGAATCTTTTCATTATATGCTCTTACAACAATTTGATAATTTTTAAAAACCTCTTGAAATTGAGATTGTAATTTATCTAAAGTAAATTCAAATTTATTTAAATCTTTTGTACTGTTATCAGTATTATCATTAGAAAATTCAATTTTTTGTAACTGACTATTTATTTCATGATTTAGAGTATCTGTTTTTGTAATCAAGGTGGAAATATTTGAACGTAAAGTTGTAGTATCTCTTTTAGTACCTAATTGATGTTGTAATTTATCTATTCTTGAAACATTTGAAATAAAATCAGATAATTGATTTGATAATTCGTTTAAGGGCTGCTTTGAAGTTTGAGTTGATAACTGTGTTGGGTTCTTCTCTTTCTGAGCCTCTATGTCAAAATTAGCAAAGGACATTCTTTTGTCTAAATAATGAAGTAGAAGTGGTTTCTGGTATATAACTTTCTAGTCTGTTTTGCCTTTATTTATATTTATCCAAATCCGAATCCGAATATTAATCCGGGCTGTGCTGTGCGTCGCTCTGCGTCGATCGACCTTCTCCGATTTTTTGGTTTTAATAATTGACTAATCTTGGATTCAACAGCCATAGATACTACTGGAAATTACAGAAACAATGTCCATCACAAAACCATTGACACCATATATAGAGGCTCTTTTGATAGATCCTCCTACTCTTACTACTTCACAATTTTCAACTGCTCTTACTCACATATTTAAAGGTGAATCTAATGACGTAGAAGCTGCTTCTTTCTTAACTGCTTTAAAACTTAGAAAATTAGATTTCAATTCAGATTATATTTCAATTGCAGTTTCTACAATTCTAAAATTTAGTGATCCAATAAATCATGATTTACTAGATAATAAAGATGGATTCTTAGATATTGTTGGAACAGGAGGAGACAAACAAAATACATTCAATGTTAGTACATCTGCTGCAATCGTTGCTTCTGGTATACCAGGATTACAAGTTGTTAAACATGGTGGTAAGGCCTCAACTTCATCTTCTGGTTCTGGTGATTTAATGAAAAACTTAGGTGTTGATTTATCAAAGGTTAATGCAGGTACAGCTCCAAGTATTGTTAATGATTCTACTTTATGTTTCTTATTTGCGCCAGCTTTTCATCATGGTATGGCATCTGTTGTCAACTTAAGAAAACAACTTGGTGTTCCTACAATTTTCAATATTCTTGGTCCTTTATTAAATCCAATTAACATAAAAGGTAGAATATTAGGAGTCTACACTGAAGAATTAGGTAGAACATATTGTGAAGCTGCAGTTAAATTAGATTTATTAAAGGGTAGATCGAAACCTGGTAATACAATGGTTGTTTGGGGTGAAGTTGGATTGGATGAAATCTCTCCAATAGGTAAAAGTAAAGTTTGGAATTATAATCAAAAAACAGAAAACATTGATGAGTTTTATTTACAACCTTCAGATTTTGGATTTCCTGAACATTCACTTGATTTAGTTAGATCAGGTACACCTGAACAAAATGCAGTTCTTCTAAATAAAATTCTGAATAATGAGTTAAGCTTGGAGACAGGTAAAGAACCTTTGGTTGATTATATATTGATGAATGCAGCTGCTCTAGCTGTAGTTGGAGGTGCTACTGATGACTGGAAGCAAGGCGTTGAATTGGCTAGAGAGAGTATAAGAAGTGGTGCTGCTAAAGAAGCTTTAAAGCAATTCATTGAAGCTACAGAAAGAAATTTCCAGTAATTTATACTAGTTTTATAGAATGAAATGAAAAAAGGATACAAACTGTAACAAGTTTAGCCGCGTGGCACAGTAGCACGTGGCTCAGTTTTTTTGAACGCGTTTTCGTTTTGCTTAATTTGAGTTGTTTGAGTAACGCGTTTCCTAGTAATTAGGCCAATTTATTTCCTTTAATCTCCTCTTCATAGATATTGGATTACCAATAAATATATCATCTCAATATGGCTAAAGATAAATTTTCCAGATTGAGAGCTGCAAGAAGTGGTAAGAAGATACAAGATGAACCTGAAGAAGATTATGCAATTTATGAAGAAGTTGATGATTTAGAATATAGAAAACATAAAAGAGATCAAATATTAAATGATGATTTTGTTGTGGAAGAAGATGGTGATAATGGTGGATATGCTGAAACTGGTGCTGATGATTGGGATCAACCTCATGATTATTATTCAGATGATGAAGATGGTACTGTTGATGATGAACAACAAAAAACTAAAAAGAAGAAAGTTAGAAAAGTTAAAAAAATAAATACTCCAAATATTGCCAATTTCTTTAATAATAATAAAACATCTTCAAATTTAGATAATAGACCAAAGAAAAAACTAGCAACTGATAATTTAGATGATATTTTAAATGATTTTACTGCTAAATCTACTTCAACATCAAAATCAACTCCATTCATGTCATCTTCATCAAGAAAAAGAGATATGTTTTCCTCCTTGAAATCAAATCATTCTAAAACTAAAACGCCTTCTTCTTCTGTTAAACCTTTAGATTACAATAAAATGTTAGATATTGATGATTCACGTTCAAGTAAAAAACAAAAAATAAATACTTCTTCTGATAATGAATTTTTTACTGCTATGGAAATGGAAGATTCTTCAATGGATTTAGATGCACCTTCATCCCCACTTCACACAAAGCCTTCTTCAACTAAAAATGTCTTAACTCAACTAATTGATAATGATAGTTTTAAAACACCAGCTGTTCCTAAAATTAAATCAGATCCAATAAAAGAAGAAGATGAAATGTCTGAATCAGATGAATCGGATGATGATATTATTGTTGCTAGAAAACCAAGAGCATCAGCTAAAGTTAATAGAACTGTTAATATGTCTTCCACTAAACAAAGACCTAAACAAATGAACTCTTCACCATTGAAAAATGAAGTTACAGCAACTACTTCTTCAAACCCTCCTTCATCTCCAACCAGATTTGCAGATAACTCATTTAATAGATTAGATGCAGAACAAGTTTCTATTGAATCAGAAGATGGTACAAAGAAAGAAATTCAAATGTTTTGGTTAGATTATACTGAAGTTAATAATACATTATTTTTATTTGGTAAAGTTAAAACTAATGATGGTAGACTTGTTTCTGGTTTAGTTCAAGTGAATGGTCTTTGCAGAAATTTATATTTCTTACCTAGAGAAGCTGAAGATGAGTCTCCAGCTCAAACTCCTGATGATGTTTTAGAAGAGATGCATGAGCTAATTTCTGATAAATATGGTATTCAATCAATTATGTCTAAATCTCAAAAAATGAAATATGCTTTTGAAATGCATGGAATTCCAAAAGAAGCAGATTATTTATTAATGAAACTTCCATTTAAAACTCCTAAAAATGCCAATAATCCACTTCCAATGGATATTGAGAGTGATTCTTTTAGTAAAGTCTTTGGTACAAATCAAAATATTTTTGAAGCTTTTGTTTTACAAAGAAATATTATGGGTCCATGTTGGTTATCTATTAAGAATTGTGATTTTAATTCTTTACAAAATTCATCTCATTGTAGTGTTGAAGTTTCTGTTTCTAAACCTGAAGATGTTACTCCTCTAAATTCAAATGATCCTCCTCCAAATTTGAATATATTAAGTATTAATGTTCAACCAATGATGAATTTAAAAGCTGGTAGACAAGAAGTTGGTTCAGTTTCAATTGCATTATATAAAAATTTACCTCAAGATCAACCTATTGATGAAAATTTAAAACCTGATGAATTAATGACTTTGGTTAGACCAGTTGGTGGTTCTTCTAGTTTACCTGTTGGTTTATCACAATTAGCTCAAAAGAAAGGTATTGCTATTAGAACTTTCAATAATGAAAAGGTTTTATTAAACTGTTTATGTGCTTTAATAAAGAAATCTGATCCTGATGTTTTTATTGGTCATAAGTTAGAAAATGTTTCATTAGATATTTTGATGCATAGAATGAATGATTTAAAAGTTATGAATTGGTCCAACTTTGGAAGAATTAACAGAAAAAATTTCCCTGATAAATTTGGTAAATCATCAAGAAATAACATTTTCTTATTACGTGAAATCTTTGCTGGTAGATTATTGTGTGATATTGCTAATGAAATGGGTCAATCATTAACTACTAAATGTCAATCTTGGGAATTACCAGAAATGTATGATGTTGTGTGTAAGAAGAAATATTCTCCAATGGAAGTTAATTTAGCTAATCCAACTATGGCTGAAGAAGCAAGTCATCTATTAGCTGCATTTAATGAAAACAATTTATCTGTTCAAATCATTGGTGAAGTTGCATTTAGAATTCAAATATTATCTTTATCCAAACAATTAACTAATTTAGCTGGTAATGCATGGTCTCATACATTAGGTGGTACTAGAGCTGGTAGAAATGAATATATTTTATTACATGAATTTACAAGAGAAGGTTTTATTGTTCCTGATAAAGAAACTAGATCTCAAAGACAGGCTGCTTCAACTGCTCAAATAGAAGAAAATGGTGGTGCTGATGCTGTGGCTACATCAAGTAAGAAAGCTAAATATCAAGGTGGTTTGGTTTTTGACCCTGAAAAAGGTTTGCACAAGAATTATATTTTAGTTATGGATTTCAATTCTTTATATCCTTCTATTATTCAAGAATTTAATATTTGTTTTACAACAGTTGAAAGAGCTAATTTAACTTCAGACTCAGAATTACCAAATATTCCTTCACTTGATGCTAATCATGGTGTTTTACCAAAATTATTACAACAATTAGTCAGTAGACGTAGAGAAGTTAAGAAATTGATGAAAGACCCAAGAATTACTCCAGTTGAGAAAGTTCAGTATGATATCAAACAACAGGCCTTAAAGTTGACTGCTAATTCTATGTATGGTTGTTTAGGTTATATTCATTCTAGATTCTATGCTAAACCATTAGCTATGCTTGTTACAAATAAAGGTAGAGAAATTTTAATGGATACAAGACAATTGGCCGAATCACTTGGTCTAAGAGTTGTTTATGGTGATACAGATTCTGTTATGATTGATTCTGGTTGTGTTTCATATAAAGAAGCAATAAAAATTGCTGAAGATTTTAAAGCTAAAGTTAATGAACGTTATAAATTATTAGAAATTGATACAGATAATGTTTTCAAAAGATTATTATTGCATTCTAAGAAGAAATATGCTGCAATGAATTCCATTATTAAAGATGGTGAAGAGATCACCAATCTAGAAGTTAAAGGTTTAGATTTAAAAAGAAGAGAATATTGTCCATTATCTAAAGAAGCTTCCCTTTATGTTTTAGAGAAAGTATTAGGTGATTCAGATCCAGAAGAATCTTTAAATCAAATTTACAATTACTTAGAAGAAATTACAACCAAATTAAAGAATAATGAAGTTCCAATGGTCAAGTTAAAAATCAATACAAAATTATCTAAAGATCCAAATCATTATCCTAGTGGTAAAACAATGCCTGCTGTTCAAGTTGCATTAAGATTAAGAGATCAAGGTAAAATCATCAAGGCTGGTAATGTTATTACATTTGTTGTTACTAATGAAGGAATTGATGATGGTAAAACTGTTGCTGAGAGAGCTAGAGCTTTAGCAGAAGTGTTGCCTAAAACTTCAGAATATAAAGTTGATGCATATTATTATCTTGAAAAACAATTATTTGCTCCAATTGAAAGATTATTAGAAAAAGTTGAAGGTAATGATGTGGTCAGATTGGCAAGTTCTTTAGGTTTGGATTCTAAGAGATATGAAGCTAGAGCCAGACAACAACAACAATCTTCAAATGAATATTTACAACCTTTAGAATCTACAATTCCAGATAAAGAAAGATTTAGAGACTCCAAATTATTCCATATTAATTGTCCAAATTGTTCAACAAGTTTTACATTTGGTGGTATTCAAGCTTCAAATGATTATCAAGTTACTTTTTCGGGTATTAAATGTATATCATGTCAAAGTATGATCGCTCCAATTTCAATCTCATCTCAATTAGAACATTTAATAAGACATGAAATTTCCTTATATTATGCTGGTTGGTTAACATGTGATACCTGCAATTTAAGAACTAGACAGGTTGGTGTTCTTGGTAAAAGATGTCTTGGTACTGGTGATAAACATGGTTGTAGTGGTGTTATGAACTATGATTATACAGATAAGAAATTATATAATCAATTATTATTTTTACAATCTTTATTTGATGTTGATAAAGCTAAGAAGAGAAGTTTGAAACCTTTATTAGAAGATGTTGAAGGTAGTGAAAATAAAGAAAATACTCCACATCTATTAAATCAAGGTGAATTAGATGCACTTGCTGAACAAAATAGACAATTGTTTGGTGTTTATGGTGGTGTTGTTGATAAGTATTTGAATGAATGTGGTAGACGTTATGTTGATATGGGTAGCATCTTCAGTTTTATGAATAAATAGTTAGTTATAATTACATTTTAATATTTATTTTTTTTTCTCTTTGTATGATTTTGGTTTTTTTTTTATTTGTCTTTGTTTTGTTCCCTGTTTTACTCTTATTTTTTTGCGTTTTCCTTTAGTTCGATCTAGATTATATAATTTTTAATATCTCATAAATATGTTACATAGAGGTGGTAATAACCTAGGAAATATGCGCACTTTAACTATTTATACTTTTTTGTTTATTTTGTAATAAGTATTTGTTTTTTTATCCTCTTTTATTCTATTTAACGCTGTTTGATCAACCACGACAGACAAAATGTTGTGACGAGTCTCTGGTGCAAGGGTGTAGATTTTGTTGTAATTTAATTTCGATATTCGAGCCAATGAAATTCAGCGGTTGATTTTGGTGAAGTTGAATTAACTTAAAGATAACATTTACAAGTATTTAAATCCAATAAAACTATGTCAAAAAGATCATTCTATTCAGATGATGACGATGTTACAGCTACCCCAGGCTTAACAACCGAAATTTCAAAAGAATTGGAAACAAAAGAAATAATTCATTTAGATGAAAATACAAAGATAGTTAAAGGTAAATTAATTAAAACATTCCCACAACTTGAATCATATTCTAAACAAGCTAGACAATGGCTTGTTTTAAAAACCAATATTATAACAGATGAATATAATAATTTAAAATCAGCTAGTAATAATGAATTAAGTTGTTTTAAAAGTAAATATAATGAATTAATAACGGAACCAATTTTACCTTCATCAATATATATTTTAACAGCAGCATTATCAGGATCAATTTTAGTTAATAAACGTAATATTGGATTACGTTTTGTTACACCATTATTATTTGGATCAATTGCATTAAAATATTTTATGCCAAATAGTTTTTTAAATTTAAATAAATCAATTTATAAATTAGAAGGAGAATATTTACCAGAATTTCAAAAATTTCAAGATGATACAGTTAAAACATCAAATGAATTTATTGAAGCTAGTAAACAATTTCAAAAAGATTTAGATGAATCACTTTTAAAAACAGTTAGTGAAACAAGAAGTGCAATTGTTGAATGGACAAGTAAGAAATGATATACTAAGCTAGGACACTTTATATTTGAAAAAGCATACAATTAATAGTTATATCTATCTACATTTTTTATATTTATTCATATTATATTTTCATACAGTTTATATTCTTCTTAAAAAACATGATTTAATTAGACTAAATAATAATTAGTAATTTGAATGAATGAATCAATGCAATGGATTTGTTATGAATTGGTTGTTTTATTTGTTTTATTTGAATATGAAAAGCATTTTTCTGTAATACGTACTCTTTCTTTCTTTCTTTCTCTGTTCATTGATTATAGAGATCACCATATATGTTCCATATGTTCGTTCCTTTTTTTGATCGAGGAAATGAGTAAAATTGCGAGATCCAATTAATTGATTTAAATTCTTATTATCTAGATCAATTATTTGATTAAAACAACACAAATCAATTAAACAAGTTATAACAACCAATTAACTATATAGTATTTAAGAGTATTTAAGTCTTTAATATAGAAGTCACCGTTGAGCCGTTGACAAGAGGCTTAGAAAATAATCAAGTAAATAAGAGCTCCCGCCCAAACACTGACGGCTTCTCTTAATAGTACTACGACTCCTACTTCTGCTTAGAAGCTTCGATGAAGAGTTTTCACACAACAGAGTATGATATAGTATAGTAGTAGTATATAGCGTGTAGTAGTAGTAGTAGTACAGTAGTAGTAATAGTAGAGAATAGTAGAGTGAAACCAGTAAAACGTCATCCAGCAATATTCATTGAGCCGGTAGGAGTTTTCAGATTTATTTATAGACGAGTTTAAAACACAACTGTTGTTTCTTTCTTTCTTCACCATTGCTACTTCTCTTATTCCTCTTATACTCATCAACAGAGAAGTCCATTCATACTACTATCAATAATGAAATTCATACTCAAGAGTTATTCAATATTGGTACTTCTATCTCTATCAATAATATCTCCATGTCTCTCTGCTGGAACTGGCACAAACACTTCAAGCACTTTCATAGATGATGGCTCGGGTTCAGGTGCTTTAACAACTGTTACTTACTCTTCATCAGCATCTTCATTAAGTGATACAACTTCTTCGGAACTGGTTTCAACTTCTTCACAATTTTCAACTGCAACAGACGATGATGATGATTCAACTTCTTCTGATTTTGAAACTGAAACTATTATCAACACAGAATCTAGTAGTACCAGTACTGACTCTTCTACAACATTACCAAGTTCATCTACTTCTTCCTCTATCATCATACCAACAGAATCTTCTTCAGTTTCTGAAGATTCAACTATAATATCTTCATCTCAAATTGAAACTGAAACTGAAACATCTTCTGATTCTTATTTTGAATCATCTTCTGAATTATCCTCTGAATCATCTTTTGATTCATCTTTTGATTCATCCTCTGAATCATATTCTGAATCTTCTTCTTATGTATCATCATATTCATCAGAAGAAATCTCTTCTTCTGTATCAGACTCTTCATCTGTATCCCCAGCAAGCACTTCATCAATTGTTTCAGCTACTGGTGTTTCTAATTCCACTTATTCTTCTTCTGAATCTTCAAAAACATCTCATACATCTTCTTCATTATCTTCTTCTTCAACTTGGTCTGTTGAATCAAGTACAACTACTTTTAATGCAGAAATTGGAAGATTAGCTACTTTTGTTGTCATTTATAAAGATTGGAATAGTGATCAAAGTTATTATTCATCTGCCGTTTCTGATGAATATGGTAGTATGGGTTCAATGGTTACATCTTATCAAACTTTAATGTTCCCTGATACTGCTTTAGAATCAAGTATTGTTAATATATTTATTACTGCTTATGATGATTTACCTCAAACAAAACAAGATGATTTAGAACCAAAAATTACTTCTGCTTATTATTCTTTATTATCAAATGGTGATTATGCTGATATGCTTGGTTATGGTAGTACAATAACTACTACTGGTTCTGATTCTACTTCAACTTCTTATGATACTGCTGTAACAGGTACAACTGGTATTTATTCTGATTATTATATATTAGCTGAATGTGATGCTTTAAATTCTGATATTGCTAATAATGGTAATGAATATAATAATTTTTATGGAACTTATTCAAATTCAGATCAATTAACTTCATTTTATGGTGAATATTCTTCTTATGCTTCTGAAACTCAACCTTCAATTTATAATGAAATTTGTGAAACTTTAGCTCCTTATATTACAATGTTTCCTTGGGATGATCGTATCTTAGCTTTAGCTAAACAAATTTATTATGCAAAATATGTTAGTGGTAATCCAGGTATAATTGTTATTGGTGATCAAACTTTAAGTCATCCAACTGTTTCTGAATCTTATAATACGGCTCCATTTGTTATTACAGGTACTGGTACAACAACAACTTATTTCCCATTTGTTGTTACTTATTCAGTTAGTACTGGTACTGGTTCTGATCAAACTTCTCAAATTTCAACAACTACTGTTGTTTCTGTTGAACAAACGGTTGTTACTACAGGTACTGTTTCAAATAAAGTTGCAACTACTGCAACTGTTACATCTGATATTGAAGAAATGATTACATGTGGTGTTCAAGCTTTAATTTATACTTATTATAAAGATTCTTCACAATATGAAAGTTTTATTAGTCAATATAAAACTTCTGCTTATGTTAATAATTATATTAATGTTTTAAAAAATTATTCAGATGTTAATTTAATTGAAACTACAACTGCTTTTGAAACTGTTATGATGAATTATTATAATTTTATATTTAATTTACCTGCTGATTTAAAAGCTGAAATGGTTGATGTTATGGGTTATTGTTATTTAAAAAGAGCAACTGATGGTGCAGATAAATTAACAATAAATGATTATACAACAGGTGCAGGTTCAATCTTTTCATCAATATTTAAATTTGGTTCAGCTGAAAATATTTTAAGTTTTATAACTTTAGCTGATTCAACTGCTAATGAAATAGATTCTACTTCAGGTGTTTCTGTTACTACACATGGTGGTGTTGAAGAAGTTTTAACTCCTGAAGGTACATATTGGCCAATTTTCCAAACTTCTGTTGATGATACTGGTTCTGGTGGTTCTGGTGAAATTGTTAGTTTAGATAATGGTAAAAGTAGTGGTAGTGGATTCTTTGCTGCTTTATTAGGTGGTTAGATCGATAAACTATTCATTCATCCATTTTACACCCGCTGCATTTTTTAGTTCTTTTTTACATCTCATATTTTGCTTAATGTTACTTACTCATTTCAATATTTTTAATTTCAAATATACCTGTTTAATAGTGTTTTATTTTCATTTTTCATTTTTCTTCTTTTTTCACTTTTTGTGCATCATATCAAATTTGTTTTATTTTTTTTATTTTTATTTTTATTTTAGCTTTAGTTTCTCTTTTTTGTATTCTTAATATTTAAGTGTTTATTTTTTAAAGAAAAGAAAAAAATTAATACTTTTGTTTTTCCTTGTTTTGCATTAATTAACACATACATCTCTCTTATTATTATTATTCTGTGTTTTAACTTTTTAGATATACTTTTTTTTTTCATTTACTTTTGAATTTAATTTTTTAATAAACTACAGTAACTCCTCTATTATAACCAACCATTCAATTCATTAAAATAAAATAAACAAAAAAACTAATTCATAATCATTACACACAAATACTAAACGTCTAATTCATTAGAATGCTCAACAACTGTTGACTGACTTTCTTTCTTTTTAATAGATAATTGATCATCTTCAATTTGTTTATTAGATTGTTCTTTACTTAATTCATATTCTTGTTTTAATCTTTTAAATTCAGCTTCACATTTAGATGCTAATGGACTATCACTAGTAAATAATAAATCAATTTCTTCTAAAGTTCTATTAGCAGTCTCAGGATAAAACAAGTAAACGATAAATAATGTAAAAAAATTAAATGCTCCAAAAATGTATAATGTTTTTTCACCAAGATGATCAAACATAATTGGACAAAGTAACATTAACCATCCATTTCCAATTGACCAACCAACAACACTAAAACTATTACCTGCTGAACGTAATGTTAAAGGATAAATTTCTGATCCTAATAACCAAGGAGTCATTAAAAGTGTTGCACCAAAAATAAAAGTATAAATAAAAACAAAAGTTGTAGCAATTGCTCCAAATGCTTTATTATTTGGATTATTTTGTTGTGCTTTAGAAAATCCACCAATTAAAAACATTGCAATCCCCATACCAATTAAACCCCAAAAATTAACTTTTCTTCTACCAAATCTATCAATTGTATAAACTGCAACTAATGTTGAAAGACAATAAAAAATATTATTAATACCTGCAATCCATTGTGATTTCTTTGTTGAATAACCAGCTTGTGAGAAGATATCAATCTGATAAACTGTAATTGCAGAAATTCCAATCCATTCTTGTAATATTTGAAACCATATAACCATTTGAATACGTCTAGCAATATGTAATTTCTTAGCTTTAGCTTTTGATTCCTCACTACCTTTAAACCAATCAAAAAACATTCTAATATAATTTGATGATAATGCAGAATCTTTTTCAAATTCAAAAGCTCTAACAATTTCTTCATATTCATGTAATCCTGTTTCTTCACCTCTCATCTTTTGTAATAAATTTAAAGCTCTTTCATGATGACCAATTTTAATTAAATAACGAGGAGATTCAGGAAACAACCAAACTCCAAAAAATAATAAACTTAAAGGAATAATTTGAAAATAAATTGGAAATCTCCATCTAAAAGAATTCATTTCACCAATAAAAGAAAGACCATAAGCTAACCAATATGCAACAACAACACCAAATATATTTAATGTAAATTCAAAACAGATATAAGCACCTCTTGAAGTAGCTTCAGCAGTTTCTGATGAATAAACAGGAACAACAGCATTTAAAATACCAGTACCTAATCCATTAAAAAATCTAGCACCACACATATAAGCAACACTATTAGCAGAACCTTGTAAAGCAGCACCAATAATAGCTAAAAGTGCACCAAGAGCAACAGATTTAATTCTACCAAATTTATCTGAAAACCAACCACCAAATAAACATCCCCATAAAGTACCAAAATAATAAATAGAAACAATACCACCTTGTTTAGTTGAATCTGTAACTTTAATATTACCATCACTATCCCAAGTACCAAATTTCATTATTCTGACAAAATCTGGAGAATTATTAACACCACTAAAGAAGCCAATATCATAATGTTAGTATTGTAATCTATCTTCAAGAATCCAATGAAAAATTAAAAAAAATAAAAATAAAAAAACATACCTCATCATTCCTTGATCATAACCAAAAAAAAATATGGCTAAACTAGACAAAGCAACAACACTATATGTTAATTTCTTACCATGAACATAATTTTCAATCAAGAATTTTTGTGGTAAAGTCCAATCTCTAAAATTATCATGAATTGACTTAAAATTCATCATCATTTGTTAAATATGATTTTGATATATTGATTATGGAATAACATCCTTTGTTGATTCTTGAAAAATGAAAATGAACCTATGTTTTATAATTTAAAGATTGTCTGTATACATTGAATATCTAGAATATCTCTTGATTCTTGGTTCTATGCATTTATATGTATACTGAAAACCCAGTTGATCGATTATTCAGAGGGTGATTTCTGTGATTTCTGCAGCTGTACTAAATAGCATCATGAGTTGGAATCCGATTGTTTAATTGTGGAGTTTATTTAGCATTAATAGATTAAGTTGTTTTGTTGTTTTATTTGAATCTTTTGAATCTTTTGATGGCCATATAATTGCTCTTTTCGGTTGTCGATCGCGAGTCTTGTGATATTGGCATTTTGATTTTGGGCCTTTTGGCATTTTGGCATCGCATTGCAGAAGAAGAGCTAGAAGAAGAGTTAATTTTACATAATTACTTTTTATGGTATTAATCGCTAGTAGATAGTGGTATTACATATAAGGTATCAAAAAAACAAACAAAATACAACAAAAGAAAGAAAGAAAGAAAGCGAAAGTATAAGTAAGAGAAAACCAAAAGATTCATAATGATTCATCTTCTTCAATTGTATCTTCTGATTCAGAATCAGCTTCACCGTCATTTATCTTTAAAAGATTCATATAATAAAGATAATTCTTTTTAGGTTGAGGAGCATAAATATTTAAACCAGAAGTTTTAGTTTTCGACTTTTCTTTATTCTTCTTAATTTTGTTAACAAGTGTAGGTATCGATGGTGAATGAACAGACTTATTTGTTGTTGGCTTCATTAATTTTTTAGATTTATTAATTGGATTCAAGTCTAAATCTATTGACTTTCTTTTCTTATCTAATATTGGAGTATTTGGAGGTGCAATGATTGAATTATCAAAGTTAAAAGAAGGTGAATTAATGGATTTGGGAGTTGGTATTTCTTTAGATAAAATATAATTTCTTTCTTGCTCTTTATTAAAATAAGTAGAGTTAATTGATTCAATCGAACATGGTGAACTATCATATTGTGAAGAGAATGATGATTCTTTAGATGATATTGACTTTGGGTATAAATCGTGTTGAATCAGTAATCTCACTCTTCTAGGAGTTGAGAGAACTCTTTCAACGGAAGAATAACTATCTAAATAAAGGTCTATGTTAGCTTGAATTGAACTGTAGTTGAATTGGTCTTCTTGTTTATTATATTCAGACTCACTATCATAATCACTGTATACATCTGAAGGCCATGATATTGGAGAAGTGACAGTATTGATATCCATTTTCTTATATAAGAGTGGCTGGTGTAATTGGAACAGTGAAACTTTCAAAACACACTTCTGGAAGAGGAGAAACCATGAATGTATTTATATGGAAACAGATAAACAACAATTAAGATGGCAGCAAGCTGTTGAAAAGGATCTACCTAGCAACCGCGCACCAATTTTTTTTCCTTATGTATCACATTCTCCGGATTGTATGGTTTTATTACAAACAATTGCAGTACTTAATTAATTATACCTACTTACACAATTATATATAAGTGAAATTTTATAAATTTTATAAGGCTATATAGCTGGTATATACTAACTCGGGAGTCGGAACTTGCTTCTTCCGGCCCCGAACTTCTTCCCCGAACTAAGTTATTCTGAATCTTGAGTTTTTCATTTCGAAACTTGAAAAAAAGATATTTATCATTGCTGCTGAAATTATTATATGATATCGAACTCAAATTCAAATTCACTCAATGCTGGTTGAATGAAATTTCTTCAAATTAAGAACTAATGGAATTAATTATATAGGCCGGAAAATCATATAAAAATCATCATCGATGTACAGTTGTTATGTACTGTAGCTAGCTAGTAATTTAAATTGGTAATTACCATTACTATAATACTTATATTATATAGCTTCAAGAAGTATGTTTATTACTAACTAATTTAATTTAATTGAGGGGTACCTTAACTAATTATAAGCTGATAAGCTCATAAGAGTCATAAGTATTTCAAACTATTGAGTTAGTTGATCAAGCTGACGGCTGCTGGAAGACTCAGGAAGAGCTTTTAAACTATTCAGATCCTCTCCGGCCAGTTACTATATTTTAAGATATACAATTATTAATTTTAATAGAGTTAACTGAAGAAGAGCAAGTTATGTTAAACCTTTTAAATATAGTAGAAGCACAAAATCATATATAGTATTACAGTATAAGTATTAAAATTAAAAGAAGCAATGAAAACGAAAGAAAACAAAATTAAAAACATAAAGAAAGAGCATATATATTACCTAGTTAAATAGTTGTTGTTGTTGTCGTTGTTATTATTTGGGGATTTTGAGTAATAGAACTTTCACCTTTCAACATAAGATTAATATTTGCAAAATCAGTTATTTTTTCAAACATTTTATCAGCAGTTTTATCAGGCCAATAATAACCATAATCTTGAGCAGTTATAGTTGGTTTAATTCCATAATATTCAGAATAAATTTCAATATAATAGGAAGTAACAGCTGTTTCTATTGATAATTTTTTAGTAATTGGTAAATATTCCCAAAAAGTATGAGCAACTTCAGCTAAAGTAGTTAATGCATCATCTAATTGATCTTCATTCGTAAGTGTATCTATCTCTGATGATAATGAAGTAGCAGAAGTATATAAATCATTATCTAAACTTGAATAATATGCTGTTTTGTTTTCAAAATCTTCAAACACTGCAATAAAAGTAGCAATATCTCCAACATCTGAATCATAATTTGAAATTGTAGAAAGTGAAGCAGTTACTGTTGAAGTAAAAATTATAATTGAATAAAGTAGTCTTATTTCAAAAGATGGAGTGAAGTTAAATCTCATTGTTAAATTAATTAAATTTTGTTTGAAAAATAAAATTTCTAGTTAATATAGTTAAAAAGTGTAAAAAGTGAAGTACAATTGATGGAAATTGAATCATACTTATATAGAGAATGATTTAAAAGTGTAAGCCTTATTCTAGTACCTTAGAAGAAAAAGTACATACAAATATCTACCTATTATTACTATAACAGTTATAGGTAGGTAAGTAGTAGGTATAGTTGTTAACTAGGTTGACGTGATGAGACTAAAACCAGCCTTTTAAAATTCACAAATGATGAACGCATATATGTAAGTAAAGATTTTATACAAAGTTAACACCATATAGAATCAAGTTGACTTCGTATGATTCAAGTTATATCTTATAATTTGAAAGTTGAAAGAAATATAGCTATGAAGGTAAGGTACAGTATTAATGGCCATTAACTAATGGTTTTTAGTTCAAGAACTAATGTCGGAACCAAATTCATCGAATTAACCAAATAATACCATATTCGATCTACCATTCTATACGCACATAAATAATATTGAAGAAATCTTAGAAATGGCTGGTATATAGTCAAAATCAAGCACTAGGAAATGGACTTCTAATTAAAAAGATGGACGCCTAATTAGTGATTTGGCCGTTTGGTCGCGTGATCCTTAACTATGTGTTGAGCACGTGATAATCACGTGACCTGCTAAGTTAAGGATCACGTGACTAAAAGTCCATCCTATTAATTGGACAACCATATCCTATTAATTCAGCGTCCATCTCCTAGTGCATGGTTTTGACTATATGCAAATATTAGTGTGTCACTTGCTCAACGTGCAGGATTGATCTATTCATCTTTGTTCGGCTTTGGCTTCGGTAAAAATTGTTACCTAGCTCGGCGTTGCTTTTTTCAAATTAATACAGTACATATCAACGATAATATCAAATAATCAGAAAGTTAAGAAGTCTAACATATATGATTAGATCGAACTTCTAGACTCTTTATATTGCATCGTCCATACACATATAGTGATACACTGCAGTTTAATCGTAAGTGAATTGTATACTAGTTAGCAAGTTACGTACTATAATTAGATAAAATCTTCAAAGAGAAGGTGAAACAACTAACTCATGGCCAAACGCATGTTAGAAGGCTGAGAACTAGGTTATTGGATCTATAGCTCGTGATTAAATTCTTATATAGGCTTATACCAACTTGAATGAATTCTACGTATATTATAAAATTCTATTAAAAATTGCCGCGCCGCATGCGCCTCAGCGGAAATAATCGACGGCTGTGAGGCTGAACCATCAACATCACTTCAACAGAATCAACACAGCTATAGTGTGACTTCAGGTTTGAACTTGGTTCAATGCACCTAGAATTCCCAAAAATAATTAAAGATTACCATTACTTTTCTGAAAAAGATTAAAAGATATTTGAAATTATAAAATGAAGAAGACTTTGGAACAAAAACATATGAATTAGTCTTTTTTTATTTATTTAACTTGAGTAATAAAATCCTAGAAATCCATCAAATTTAAATTTTTACACAATTCAATTTAGACACTTGAGTAACATGTAAAGTGTTGAAATACAATTCATGTATCTACATTCAAACATATTTCTATATTAGTCATTTTTATCTGATTATGAGTTTCTTCTAAATTTCCACACAAGCCTTCGATAATCAACTTCAACAATTAACAAAATTTACTAATAAATAATGTAAGAACCATTGATTTATCTGTAAATATGCCACAGAAAAAGAATTAAGACCAAGAGTCTAATAAATCATCTAGGTAAACTTCTGGTTTTGATAGTTTAAGAACTAACACTAAACTATATTAACTATAGCTATTCAATTCCAAAACAAATGTCAATCAGGGATTCTCACACTTGCCACTATCTATTATTTTCATTAAGAAAGAAAGAAAGAAACAAAGAGATTACGTATATGAGAGAGCTCAACGGTAACGTGTCCTCGGGCCTCGGCAGATCAAATGATCAAAGAATTAAATCGCTGGCTTCTTAGTTGTGGCAACTTGTATTTATCTCTTTCTGTTAATCCTTCAGCAATCTTCTCCACTTGTCACTACAATCATAACTAATACTATGGTTGATCAAAAGCTTCAGTCAACTAACTCTAACTTTGAACATAACGAGTCTCTAAGGCTCACCATCATTAACTTACAATCACAATTAGAAGAATTGAAAATTCAGAATAGAGAGTTAAACAATAGAACACAAAGTACTTTGGAAACACATAAATATTATTTAAAATACAAATTAAATTCAACGGAACATGAAGCTGTAAGAGTGTTAAAAGATGATAATAACAGTTTGAAAAATCGAATGAAGATAATGAATTCTGAACAAGATACTTTAAAACAAGAAATTAAAGATCTTAAAAAGAAAATTGTTGATTTAAAGTTTTTTTTATCAGCAAAGGATCAAAATACAGATAATATTGTTCAAACAATTTATACTATTAAAGAAAATACTATCAAATTAGATGATATTTTGGAATTCGATAATTATTGGCATCACCTTAGTTCTAATTTGATGATATTTGGTAATCAAGAATGCATAACAAATTTTGGTAATTTCAATTCAACTCAACCTTTAATTGATCCAGATGAAGAAAGATTGGTCTTTTGTGTTCTACAAGCTACTGTCAACTCCAAATATAATAATATTTTCAAAGCTCACCTAAAAGATGCATCGCCTGCTGTCGGTGTTTTAATTGGTTTAAATAGTAGATGTATTGCAGCTAAGGAACAAGTTATTTCAAATTTGAAGTTTAGAATTACGAAACTAAGAATGAATTCAAGAAGAGGTAATGATAGAAAGAGATATTTTGATGAATTCAAAGATATTCTTAGGAAAATAGACAGATATCAATTTATAGATGATATTCCAATGGACACTGTCATGAAAAATGCATATAATGGTATTAGATCTTCTGAACCTTACTCAGATTGGGCTCTAAACTATGAACAATCTTTGAATATAAACTCAGATGAAGCTTATAGAACATTTGGAAGCTTGAAAGATCTTGAAAATTGTGTGACGAATAACTCATTTGATAATAAACTGTTATTTTTTATTATTTCTGGATCTCTTGTTGCTGTTTGTCTTTTAACATATACTATATCTCACTTATTTTCTTGATTTAAAATAATCACTTTTAAGATTCGTGGAACTTACTTTACTGGTTTCAAAGTTTCAAAGTTTCAAAGAATTGTTTTACGATTTTTATGACAAATATTTACTAGTTTTATATAGTTTATATTTTATTTTATTTTATTTTATTTATTAATTTCTATATAAGTGCACTTTTTCCTAAATCTTAGTTACAGGTAGTGCGCTTTCAATTAGGAATTTAGGACGCTCGCTTCAGATTTTTGTGTGAGTAACAGATCGATAAAACAAATTAAATTAAACCAGTTAATCATCGTGTCTCAAGACCCATCAGCTATACACACCTTAACTCGATAGCTCCAATAGCTAACCAACTGTTCATACGCCTTTGAAATAGCACCGCTTGGATTAATTTTTGTGAACCTACCTCTATTTCTTGCTCCAGAAAAGGAAATAAAATGATGAACCAACAACCCAATTCAGATGGTCAAATGACTTCTAGACAATCATCTCCACAAGTAGTGTCAACCCCAATGAATATGGCTACTCCTTCTATGAATGGTACCCCTCAACTACAGCAAGTAGCTCCACAACAAAGACCAGTAATACATAATTTAGCACCACAGCAAGCTCAACAATTATTTAGACAATTTAACATTGAAAAAGAAGCTGCAGAAAGAGCTGGGTTTCAAACCCCAGAAGGTAAAGAACATTTTAAGAAAGCCGAAAGGATTAGATCAATTTTAGTGCAATATAACCAAAGACTAAAGCTAATAGCAGCTCAAAAACAAGCTGCTGAAGCTGCTGCTGCTGCTTCCAATCCCAATATATCTAATAGTCCTGCAACTAACATGGTATCTCCTATGCCTCAGGCTTCACCTGCTCAATCTCAGACTGCTCAATTATCTAGAACTATGAGTGCTCAAAATATTCCTGGTACTAGACCTGGAATGGGTCCTCAAAGAATTGCTCCATCAAATAGTCAATCACCCGCTTCAGCAAATATCGCAATAGCATCCGCATCTCCTATTAATCAGCAACAACCAGTTCAATTGATGAATAATTTAGGTTCCAACCCTAACCAAGGTCAAACTGCTGTTACACCAGGCCAACAACATCAGTTAAAACAAAGACAACAGTTTGCCAAATATCAAAATTTAACTAAAATGGCCGAACAATTGAAGAATCAATTACAAGTAAATAGAGCTAAGAAAAATGACCCAAATACTACCACCGAGGAAATGAGAGGCTTACTTGAGAAAGAGAAACAGCTTAATGAGAAAATGGTTCAATTCAAAAAGTATGCTCATCATATTGCAATGCAAATTAGGCAAAATGCTCCAAACTCAAATAATACACCAACACCTCCTGGATCTGTAAGCCAAAGTCCATTATTGGGTAGAGCCAACACCGCAACTGGACAAAGAACACTATCTCAAAATGGTGTTTCACAACAACAACAAATTCAGCAGTCTAATCAACTTGCCCAACAACAAAATAGCTTGCAGCAGCAACAACAGAGACAAATATTATTGCAACAACAACGTCTTCAACAACAGCAACAATTAAAACAACAACAACAACTTCAACAATTACAACAACAGCAACAACAGCAACAACAGCCTCAGGCAAATATAGGTGGTTCTCAGAATGGATCATCCCCAAAACAAATTATGCAAAGAAAACCTGCTCCTCCTAGAAAATTAAGTAAACCACAATTAGCTACCCAAACTCAAGTTCAAGCTCAAAATCAAATGCAACTTCAGGCTCAAGTACAAGCACAACTACAGAATACATCCCAAATGAATCAACAAAATCAAAGAATGGGGGCAACTCCTGGTGTTCCTCTGTCTATGCAACCACAACTACAAAACCCTCAATTACAACAAACTTATCAACAAGGTATTACTAGTAATATTCAAAGTCCTATGCCCCAAGCTGCAACTCCATTATCTCAAAATGTTCCAATGCAACAAGTTCAAAACCAACAACAACCTCAACAACCACAATTAAAGAAACAGAGAACAATGTCACAACAGAGTCAAAATGTTGGTAATACTACTATCACTAGTGTGAATGCTTCTGCTTCTAAACCATCATCATCTGGTAACACGGGAACAACGATATCAGCATTGGGTGTGGGAAGAGGTGTTGGTGTGGGTAATGGAACTGCAGAAGAAGCATTAACTAGACATAAACTGGCATCTTTACCAATTACTGAAGACTTAAAAATGAACCAAGGTCAACCAATTTTAGTGAAACAAAATAATAGACCATCTTTCCTTAATGGTAATGCTATTAATTTCTCTGCTTTAACAACTCCTGTTCTTGTTCGTCCACAACATTTTGAAATTGAAGGTGAACAAGTTTTAAATAAAAGAAAGTTAAAAGAATTAGTCAAGTCTACTAGTTCACAAGAATCAGATGTTGAAGTTTTAATTGATGGTGATGTTGAAGAAGTGTTACTTGATTTAGCTGACGAATTTATTACATCTGTAACATCATTTGCCTGTAAATTAGCTAAACACAGAAAATCAGATAGTATTGAAGCTAAAGATATTCAATTCCATTTAGAAAGAAATTGGAATATTAGACTCCCTGGATTTGCTGCAGATGATATTAGATCAATTAGAAAGTTTGTTCCTAATGGATCTCATAATCAAAAGGTGAATGGTATCTTTATCAATAAGAGTGTTAATAAAAATCAATGATAAATTAATTTTAAATATTACTTTATATTTTCTCTTCTTCTTTTCTTTTACTATACATTAATTCTTTTCATACCACTTTGTTTTTTTATTAATTTGAATTACTCACTGAATTCTCTTGTTTTAATTAACTATCTCCGAACGAGCTCCGCGACGTCTTCGGAGATAAAAATAATTGACTTCCTTTACAAGTTAGCTATAGAACAAAACCATCACCAGCTTCAACTTTTTATTTGTATATCACAGGCTACAACAACCAATAACCGTGCTGTAACATTGTATAACGCGTATGATCCTATATAACAGCGCCATAATCGGCTAAGACAGCTACATAGCTGTATATGTCACCGTCTAAGAACCCCAACCGGCTTCTCACGTAATCGGGGGAACTTGGAGAAGTCACTCAAAAAAAATTAACTATTTAACTATTTTACACTCCACATTTTCCATTTTTCAATTCCTTTCATCTACTCTTTCTTTCTTTCTTAATCCAATTGAAATTATTCTTATTTCATATAATCACCATGTCTAACGATTCTTATTCAACTCCATTATCTTCAAGATATGCTTCTAAAGAAATGTCCCAAGTCTTTTCTTTAAGAAACAGATTTTCAACTTGGAGAAAATTATGGTATAATTTAGCTATTGCTGAACAATCTTTAGGTTTAACTATTATTTCTGATGAAGCAATTGAACAAATGTCAAAACATTTAATTATTACTGATGAAGAAATTGAAAAAGCTAAAATTGAAGAATCCATTGTTAGACATGATGTTATGGCTCATGTTCATACTTTTGGTGAAACTTGTCCTGCTGCTGCTGGTATTATTCATTTAGGTGCTACTTCTTGTTTTGTCACCGATAATGCTGATTTAATCTTCTTAAGAGATGCTTATGATATTTTAATTCCAAAATTAGTTAATGTTATTAATAGATTATCTAAATTTGCTTTAGAAAATAAAGATTTACCTGTTTTAGGTTGGACTCATTTTCAACCTGCTCAATTAACTACTGTTGGTAAAAGAGCTACTTTATGGATCCAAGAATTATTATGGGATTTAAGAAACTTTGAAAGAGCTAGAAATGATTTAGGTTTAAGAGGTGTTAAAGGTACTACAGGTACTCAAGGTTCTTTCTTATCTTTATTCCATGGTAACCATGATAAAGTTGAAGAATTAGATGATAAAGTTGTCCATTTATTAGGATTTGAATATGCTTACCCGTGTACTGGTCAAACTTATTCTAGAAAAATTGATATTGATGCATTATCTCCATTATCTTCTTTAGGTGCTTCATGTCATAAAATGGCAACTGATATTAGATTATTAGCTAATTTAAAGGAAATTGAAGAGCCATTTGAAAAATCCCAAATTGGTTCAAGTGCTATGGCTTATAAAAGAAATCCAATGAGATGTGAAAGAGTTTGTTCATTATCAAGACATTTAGGTTCATTATATCAAGATGCATTCCAAACATCTGCTGTTCAATGGTTTGAAAGAACTTTAGATGATTCTGCTATTAGAAGAATTTCAATTCCAGAAGCATTTTTAACTGCTGATATTTTATTATCTACTTTACTAAATATTACTTCAGGTTTAGTTGTTTATCCTAAAGTTATTGAAAGAAGAATTAAATCAGAATTACCATTTATGGCTACTGAAAATATTATTATGGCTATTGTTGAAAAAGGTGGATCTAGACAAGATTGTCATGAAGAAATTAGAGTTTTATCTCATCAAGCATCTGCTGTTGTTAAACAAGAAGGTGGTGATAATGATTTAATTGAAAGAATTAAGAAGACAGAATATTTCAGACCAATTTGGGATGATTTAGATTCATTATTAGACCCAAGTACTTTTATTGGTAGAGCTCCTCAACAAACTGAAAAATTTGTTAATGTCACTGTTAAGAAAGCTTTAGAAAACTTTAAAGATTTAGTCAATGAAGAAGAAGTTAAATTAAGTGTTTAGTTTATATTCTATTTTTCATTCTGTTCTGTTCTAACTTCTAACGAATTCCTCCTTTGCATTTGTGTTCTGTATATTCTATAGTTTTAAAACCATTTTCACGTATTTATTATTATTAGATTTTCTTTTAATGAGTTACGTAGTGAGAGTTGTAACTTGATCATTTGAATTTATTTCAAAAATTCGAAATACAGCCGCACACAAAAAAATTTAAAAATTTAAAATTTATAGAAAAGATACATTAACTTGATTTTCTCTTCTTTCATTTCCATATACCTAATATACAATATGGCAGATAACAAAGAACAAAAACAAGAAGAACAAGAACAAGAACAAGATAACGTGCTAATACTTAATGAACAGCCGGAACAAGATGAACTAGACTATGAATTCAGAATAATATTAATACAACAAAACTTCAATCAAGTTGATTCTAATTTATCAATTGATCAATCACAGATGGATGAAAGAATATTAAGTGGTGTCACTAGTTTTAGTTTAATCAATGGATTTTTTGATAAATTTGATGAAGAAATATCATATCCAAACGAAGGACATATTAAATACGATTTAGGATCTGATGGTGTTATAGTTATTGTTGTGGAGACAGAGACATTGAGAAACTTGGTGTTGAAGTTTGTGGATGAGTACCTAGAGGATCTCTCCAGCAAGATTCCAGAAGAAGAGTCAGAAGAGCTGGAAGAGCCTGTTGTGGTGAAGAAGCAAAAGACCACCAGTACCAGTACATAGTTAGTGTGTAGCAGTAGAGTGTTCGAATCCCGTCGTGCGCACTTTTAATAAATTTAATCGCTAAAGTTAAAATTTTTATTCTGTTCAACTACTGGAAAACTGCATGGAACAACTTATAACCAACCCTGCTCATCAACAGTCGATTCACAGCATCACAAATGAACGTCCAGGCCTTGCATGAGTACTTTTTGGGTACGGTACAAGCCGACCATTTCATAAGACAACAAGCTGAGTCACATTTACAAGAGGTCAGTCATTTATCTGGGTTTTTAGGTGCTTGTTTAGATATACTGGAAAGTGAAGGGGTTAATCCTGTTGTGAAAAAAGCTTGTTCTATTTATTTCAAAAACAAAATAGAAAGATATTGGAGATTAGAACCTGATGAAGAAAACTGTATAGACCCTGATGAAAAGCCAATCATTAGAGATAGAATTGTTCCAGTTATAGTTAAATTAGATGATAGAACTTTAAGAAATCAATTGGTTCCAGTATTAACTCTATTGATTTCTTATGATTATCCTAAAGTTTGGACTAACTATTTGGATATCACTGTTAATTTATTCCAAGATATGTCAAATATGCCCAATTTATATACTGGTGTATTATGTTTTTCTGAATTAGCTAGAAGTTTCAGATGGCAATCAAATGAAAAAAGATCTACCTTATTAGACCCAATAATTAATCAATATTTTCCCAGCTTGATAGAAATCGCAACACAAATTGTTAATAGTCATGATGATAGTGTTGATGGTGGAGATATTTTAAAAATGATTATTAAAACTTTTAAATTTGTTACTTTTTCAGATTTACCTGTACCATTACAAAATAAAGATGTCATGATACAATGGATTACATTACATGTTAATGTTATTAATATGAAATTACCAGATAATGTTATGCATTTAGATGAAGATGATAGAACTTTATCTTCTTGGGTTAAATCACAAAAATGGGCTTATGCTAATGTTCAAAGAATATTTTCAAGATATGGTTCAAGGTCTTTAACAGGTAGATTTGATTATCCTGAATTTAGACAAATCTTTGTTTCAACTTTTATACCTGAATTATTAAGTGTTTTCTTCAAACAAACTCAAGCTTGGAGACGTGATGAAATTTGGATAAGTAAAGCTTCTTTATATCATTTGATTTCATTTTTAGAACAATGTTCAACTATTAAGCCAACATGGACTCTTATTAAACCTTATGTCAATTATATGATCAGTGAAATTGCTTTCCCTGCTTTAATTCAAACAGATGCTCATTTAGAAATGTTTCAAGAAGATCCTCATGAATATATTCATATGATTTTAGATGTTTATGATGAAACTAATTCTCCTGAAATGGCTGTTATTTCATTATTGTTTACATTATCAGAAAAAAGAACTAAATCAACAATTGAACCAATTTTACAATTTTCTTATGGAAAATTATCGTCTTTTGCTAATCAAGAAGAAACTTTACAGATTGCAAAAGAAAAAGAATCAATTTTTAGAATTATTGGTTCAATTGCAAATAAATTAATTTCAGATCAATCACCATATAAACCACAAATGGAACAATTTCTATCATTATTTGTTTTACCTGAATTTAAATCTAAATTCGCTTTCCTTAGAGCAAGAACATGTGAAACTTCTGCAAAATTTGATGCATTAGAATTAACTAACGAACAAAATATGAATTTATTATATCAAGGTGTTTTAGAATGTTTTAATGATGTTGATAATTTACCTGTTCAATTAGAAGGTGCACTAGCAATTCAAGCATTTATTGAGGTTCCTCAATTCAAAGAAGTTTTAGGTCAAATGATTTTACCAACAATGGAAAAATTATTAGATTTATCAAATAAAGTTGATAGTGATTCAGTTTCTACTGTTATTCAAGAATGTATTGAAACTTATTCAGATCAGTTACAACCTTTTGCAGTTAATTTAATGAGTAAATTAAGTGAACAATTAATGAGATTATTAACTGAAATTTATGATGCTTCAATAATTGATCCTGATAGTTATGAAGAAGATTCATCAAATGAAATTAGTGATAAAACAACAGCTGCTTTAGGTATTTTTAATACTTTGATTACTATTTTATTATATTTTGAAAATTCTACAGATATTGTTACTCAATTAGAAGCATGTTATTTACCAATTGTTGAATTTGTTTTAGTTAAAAGAATTGATGATTTCTATACTGAAGTTTTTGAATTAGTTGAAAATACAACATTTTTAACAAGATCTGTTTCAACACCATTATGGAAAATATTTGAAGTTATAATGATTCAATTAATTGAAGATCCTGATGTTTTAACAATGTTTGATGAAATTTTACCTGCTTTAAAAAATTATTTAATTTATGGTACTGAAACTATTAGATCAAATAAACAATATCAATTTTCAATTGTTACATTTATTAATAAATTTTTTGAAATTGAAGAGAATCAAGAATCATTAGAAGATGAAATTTCACTTAAAGATATTTATTTCATTTGTGATTTAACAACTAATTTTATATTATCATTAAATTCTGAAATTTTAACTGAAGAAGTTTCAAATCATTTAATTTTAATTATGATTAGATTAAATAATAAATACTCTAATGAATTAACTAAACAAAGACAATTAATTCAATTTAAAACATCTGTTTTAAATGCTATTTTATCAATATTAGTTATCAATCCAGTATTATTTTTTAAAGGTTTAAGTAATTCACAATCATTTGAAACCATTTTAAATATGTGGCTAGAGATTGCACCAAGTTTGAAAAAAGTCTTTGAAATAAAATTATCAATCTTAGGATTTTTATCAATTATAAGTATTGATTTAATTACATTAAAAGATTTAAACTTAATTGATTTATTAAAACATGTTGGTAGTAGCTTATCTACATTATTTGGTGAATTACCAAGAGCAATTAAAACATTAGAAATGCAAAGACAAGATTATGATCCAACTAAAATGAATGATTTTGATTTTTCAGCATTTGATCAACATGCACAGGATAGATTCATAAATGATGATGATGATGATGAAAATGATTCTCCAAATATGGCAACAAACGATTTTATTAAATTCGTTAATCAAGAAACTACTGGCTTTGAAGTTGGTAATGATGAATTTGAAGAGATTATGTTTGGTAGAGGTGGTGGTATGTATGAATATGATGATTATGACGATAATAATGCATTGGCTAGTACATCATTAGATAACATTAATGTGTTTAAAGGTTTTAAAGAAACTTTTGAATCCATTCAAGCTAATGAGCCTGAAAAATATCATTTGATAATTGGTGGATTGACTAATGAAGAACAAGAAGTCTTATCAAATATCATTACTGTTGCTTCGACTACTGATGCTACTGCTGCTAATACTAATAATTAATTTGTTTACTCTCTGAGCTTTTTGTTGATATCTTTGTTATATATATACTTTTTTCTTTTATAAATTGTTAATTAATTTCGCATAACTTAACTAACTACAAATGATTAATTTACAAATTAATTTGTTATTATTAAATCATCAACAGTACTAGCCTGCAACAAAAGAAAATCAATACACAATCAAATAAAAAAACATCAAATTAAGCTTCAATAGGATCATCGTTATTAACGGAACCATTGACCTTCTCATTAATATAATCTCTCTTTCTGTTTTGATATCTATCGAACCAAACAATAATCCAATTATAGACAAATTGAACACATGCTAAAGCTAAACCTAATCTCATACCATCATGATAACTTGGAGAAAATTTAGTATTGAACAACTTAAGAGTCATTGGAGTAGTTGCAAAAGCACAAATCAAATTCAAACATCCTAAAGTTGTTGCTCTTAATTGTTTATCTTCTTTACACATTTCATTTGCCCAACTAACAACTATAACTGAAACAGGAGCACAAACACCAATGATTGAATAAGCATACATTTCAGCAGCTCTTGGAACATCCCACTTAACTAAGATAGCTAAACCTGATATCCAGAATAATAATAAAACAGCATAAGTTTCACAATATCTTCCACGCCAATCAATTATAACACCAACAATTAAACAAGTAACTGCTTTAACACCTGATTGAATAGTTGGAATATTATCTCTGTCATAGACATCATATCCCTGGGATTGTAAAACAATACTCCAATAATCACCACATGATTCAGTTAATTGACTAATAACATAAGCTATATTAAAAATATAAAATTGCCATGATGTTAATATTCTTTTAACAGATTTCAAATTCATCTTATTTGATTCTTCGACATTTTTAATAGCACTAACTCTTTCTCTAATATAATCAATTTCTTCAACACTTAAATAAAAGTTTGGTTTTCTATAAACTGGATCTTGTGGTAAGACAAGGAAGCCAAAAATAGCAACAGGAACTGAAATACAGAAATCTAAATTAATAATAATAATATGTTGGTATTAGTTAGTATTATAATAATAGAATTGGGAAATTATTCTTAACAAAGAGAGACTTACCAATAACAAAAGGCCATTGCCATGCTTGAAGACCACCTTTACCTTCTAAATCAACAACTCTTGCTTGTAACAAACCACCAACTAATGGACCAACACATCCAGCAAAGATATAAACAGCAGAACGTGAAACTAAGATTTCTCTTGGATAAAATAAACCTAAGATATAAAATAAAGATGGATAAGCAAAACCTTCTAAAGCACCTTGAATACATCTAACTAAAAGCAAAGTTCCGTATGTTTTAGTTGTAATAACTAAGATACACATTATTGACCAAGCAATTTCAAAAGCACAAAAAATATAAGAAATTCTATATTTAGTTAATAAAAGAGGACCAATTAAACCAAAAGCAGCATAACAAACTGAAAAACTATCAGATAACCAAACATATTGATCACCATGCATACCATAATACTCTTCCATACCACTAACATAAGCATAAGAAACATTTGAAGAATCTAAATATTTAATGAAAAAAGTGAAACAAACAAAAGTTAAGACAAAACAATCTAATTTAAAAATAATTTTTTTTTCAAATGGAGATGAATGTAAAGGATACCACATTGAAAAACCTGAACCTGATTGTTTTCTAAATTCACGTAATGATGATTTTGGAGTTTTCCAAGACCAAAATAATTTCTTCTTGGTTTCCTTATCAATTTCAAAGTCGGAAAATTCAAGAGGATGATCTATGTCCTTGATAACATCATCATCTTGAGAAGTAGCTGCTCTAACATCTTCAACTACTTGGTTCTTTTTATCTTCAACTAAGTGGTCACTTGATGATTCCTTGGACATAGTATAATATATCAATTATATTGAGTAGTATTCAGTTCAACTACCTATGGAATTCAATCAAATAGTGCGATCATTCTCCTTTTATATCTTGAGAACAATAAGTTCTCTAATTCAAGTTTTTGATAAGTGTTATATAATTAAGATCAGCTATATGAGTATCATTATCAATATTATATATGAGACGGTATATATCACCGTACGTACGTACACGTATTCTATATATGTTAAATTAGCACATAAGTACTATCATTGTATCATTAATTGTATCATTATTAATTCTTCTTATTCTTCTATTGGTTCGATTGATAACGGGAAATTAATGAGTGGATAAAAGATTATATATGACAAATAAATTAACTAATTAACGTACTTAACTTTTGATGACTGTGGATGTGTATACTAGGTATATCATTGGTAGAATAGGTAGAACAGAGTACGATTTAGTTGGATCTAGGACAAACAGCCACCACCACTCTAATAGTTTTATCACTTTATGCATGGTAGCTTTAATTATCAAGAAAAGTTTGGCGCCCAGTGGAAGAATTCCGCAAGCGGAGAAAATGCCGACAGGGAGGAATTTGGAATCTCTAAACGATGGTGAACTATTCAACTATTCCTATATAAATCACAAAATCCAGAGATAGTTTTCAAGTTATGATATGGGTTATAACAACTTATAAGTCAAAATAATCATTTCCCCATTTAATTATGTCTTTGCTCGATGCAAATAAGCACGTTCTTATCGTTGGTGCAGGAACATTTGGATTATCTACTGCTTTAGAATTATTAAGAAATGGTCATAAACATTTAACAATTTTAGATCCTTATCCAGTTCCATCTCCTTTAAGTGCTGGTAATGATGTTAATAAGATCTTTCAATTAAGAGTTAAAAATCAATTTGATTCAAAATTATCAGATGAAGCATATTTATGTTGGACAAATGATGAAGTTTATAAACCAGCATTTCATGAAACTGGTATAATTTATTCAACTTTTGATAAAGAAAAATTCCCAGATTTTAAAAAAAGATTTGAAAATATAGATCCAAATGAAAAAAAAGAATTAGAATTTGAATATTTAGATAATCAAAATGATTTTATTAAATATTTAAAACCAATTAATGATAATGAACAAGAAAATGAAAAAAGATTTAAAGATTGGAAAGGTTATTTTCAAAAGAAAAGATGTGGTTGGACTTATGCTAGTTTAGCACTTCAATTGGCTGGTAAAGAATGTATTAAATTAGGTGCTAAAATTGTTACTGATTTTGCTGAAGAATTATTTTTTGAAGAAAAAACTGGTAAATGTTTAGGTGTGAGAACATTTTCAGGTCAAATTATTTATGCTGATAAAACTGTTATTACATCAGGTGCAAATTCTGTTAAATTATTAGAATTTCATGGTCAATTATTAGCAAAATGTTGGACTGTTGGTCATATTAAATTAACTCCAAAAGAAATTGAATTATTAAAAGGTTGGCCTGTTGTTTTAACACCTGAAGGTTTCTTATTTGAACCTGATGCAAATGGTGAATTGAAATTTTGTAATGAACATCCAGGTTATATTAATATTGAAGATAATGTTCCAAATAATTCAAAACCAACTTCTATACCAAATTATAAACATCAACTTCCATTAGAAGCTGAAAAATATATGAGATTACTTTTAGATAAAGTATTACCAAGTTTATCAAACAGACCATTTAGTGTTGCTAAAATATGTTGGTGTACAGATACTCCAGATAGACATTGGTTATTTTGTGATCATCCTGATCATGAAGGATTAGTTTTAGGTACTGGAGATTCAGGTAAAGGATTTAAATATATGCCAATTGTTGGAAAATATATTGCAAAAATAGTTCAATATGGAGATCAATCTTTAGATGAAGAAAAAAGAGAATTTTGGAAATGGAGACCTGAAACTGCTGTTAATAGAGATATTCACGATTTACAAAATAGAGGAGGTGGTACTTATTTAGTTAAAGATTTAAAAGATATTTTAGAATGGACTGATGGTAAAACACCTACTAAATTCTAATGTTTTGTTTTTATATTATTCTAATTTTAATGATAATTTTGGATTCATGACTTTAATGTTGAATTTTCTTTCATCTACTTACCATTTATTTATCGTAAATGATAAAGCTACACGTAAATTAAAAGGAAAAGGAAAAGGAAAAGGAAAAGGAGCTAGTTCTTCTTTACATAACAAAAGCAGACTTAACACACCTGTGCACCCTGCGCCACTCAACTCCGCCCCTCATGCTGCGCCCCAAAACAATACGCCCTTTTCGAATTTGAAGAAAGAACAACAGAACAACAAATGAATAATTCAACATCATTTAACTGTTTTTCCTTTAATTCAGCTAATTTTTAGATATCCTATATAGAATTATAATACATTAATCATGGCTACCCCTGAACAGATCTTAGCTACTCTTCCAAAAGTAGTTGACAAACCCCTGCTAAACCAAACAGGTTATTTAGGTTATCTTACTAAATCTGAAGAATCAGCTTTAGAACAATTGAAATTACTTTTAGGTGCTGAAGGCTACACTGAAAGACTAGATGATGCCACAATGTTAAGATTCTTAAGAGCTAGAAAGTTTGATATTATGAAATCAAAAGAAATGTTTGTTAACTGTGAAGCTTGGAGAAAGTCTTTCGGTACAAATACAATTTTAGAAGATTTTCATTATACTGAAAAGAAAGACGTTGCTCAATATTACCCTCAATACTACCACAAAACTGATAAAGATGGAAGACCGGTTTATGTTGAAGAATTAGGTTCTGTTAATATTCCAAAGATGTATCAAATTACCACTCAAGATAGAATGTTAAAGAATTTAGTTTGGGAATATGAATCTTTTGAACGTTACAGACTTCCATGTTGTTCAAGAAAAGCTGGTGTTTTGATTGAAACCTCTTGTACTATTTTGGATTTAAAAGGTATCTCACTTTCAGCTGCAAGTCAAGTTTTATCTTATGTTAGAGAAGCTTCTAATATAGGTCAAAATTATTACCCAGAAAGAATGGGTAAATTTTATTTAATTAATTCTCCGTTCGGTTTCTCTACAGCATTCAAATTATTCAAACCATTTTTAGATCCTGTTACTGTTGCTAAAATTTTCATTTTAGGTTATAACTATCAAAAAGAATTATTAAAACAAATTCCAGCAGAAAACTTACCTGTTAAATTTGGTGGTTTAAGTGAAGTTAGTGAAGCAGAAGGTGGTTTATTATTAAGTGATATTGGTCCATGGAGAGATCCAGCAAATATTGGTCCTGAAGGTGAAGCACCAAGATCATCTGTCGTTGAATCTTCAAAGCCAACTGCTACTTCAGTTGAAGATGTGACAACTCAACTTCAAGATACTTCCATCAGTACTTCTGCTCCTGCTCCAACCCCAACCACTGCTCCAACCCCAACACCTACCTCAGCTAATACTGCTCCTGCCTCATCTTCAGTTGCATCACCTACACCAGCTGGTATTTAGATTTAATACTTGAATTTCTTTCCATGATTTTAGCTTGTTCCCTATATTTTTAAATTATCATGTATAGCTTGCTTTTCTCTTGTTTTTTGTTCCCTTTGTTAATATTACACAACACATCTTCAATTTTTACTATATTTATAACTTACTTATATTGCGTCTGCGCTTCAATAATGTCTTTTTTTATAATTATCTTTGTTAAGTTTGTTTACAGTATTTAAATTTTAAACATAATATCTCAAGGTATGAATTGAATTGAAGTAAAGGTATACAAAAGATTATTAGTAGAAGTAAAAAGTAATTGATGCTTTAAAGATATAAGATATTAATTAAAAATAATAGAATTCATGAAAAAGTAAACACAACAAATTTTAAACCTAGAATAAAATGAAGAAGAACAGAAAAAAATTATATATGTACATACATAGAATACAATAAAAATGAGGAAAAACAAAATAGTAAGGCAAAAAAAACAGTGAATATAAAAATGAGGAAAAACAAAATAGTAAGGCAAAAAAAACAGTGAATATAAAAATGAATAAAAAAAAAAAAACAGAAACGCATAAACAGTTATTAAAAAGTAAAAGTAAACGAAAAGCAAATGAAAACAAAACAAAACAAAACAGGCACACTAGGGGTAAGACACAAAAACCCAAAACAACTAAAGCAGAAAACAATTTTGGAAAGAAATAGAATAAAAGTAAATTAGAATAAAATAAAATTAAGGGTCCTTGAAATAAAACAAAAAAAAACATATAATTAAAAAGTTTTTAAAGTAAAAAGTATTAAAAAAAGAAAACAAAAAACAAAAAACAACAGACCAAAAAGACAGTGATAGCAGATAGTAGCAAAAAAGGTATCTTTAGAAATTCAGAGAACAATCAATGGTCTTCTTTTCTTAAATTGAAGATTTCTTTCTACCAAATAATTTCTTAAAAACACCTTTATTACCATTACCAATTGAAGAACCTGATCCATTTGATGATATAGTATTACTACTTTGATTATTTCCAGAACCACCAATTTGTGAACTCATTCTGCCAAATGTACCACGGGCATTAGCCTTTTTACTTAGTGAGGAAATAAAACTTTCAAAAGCTGGATCAAAAACTGCTTTGCTCATTAAATTAGGATCACAATAGTATGCTTTATCATAAATGATATAGTTATCTGTAGTTAATCTTAAAGTTTTTAGAAGATATTCTCTAAAAGATGTCCATGATTCATGTACAAACATAGTTGAAAGTTCGGGTCTATGAATTAGTCTTTCCAATTTCTTTTTTCTTTTAACTAATGCAGAAGCTTGATGTAGTAATTTTGGAGTTGAAGTATCAAGAAATGCATCATCAGGTATAAATTCTTGTATAGAAGTATTATGACCATTAACATTGGCACTCTTCATCAGATTTTTCAGGAATTCAGCAGAACCAAAATCTGTATCTTCAAAATCCAGATTAGTCAATTCAAGATCAGAAAGACCTGCATTACGATTACTAACTGGAATATTATCTTTTTCTTCTAATTCATTTCTTGAATCTAAAATTTCAGCCAATTTATAAAAATTTAAATATTTATCAATTAAAAATGGCATAGTTGGTAATTCGTTTAAAATTTGATTTGATGCATTTAATTTCAGTCTTTCAACTAAATTTGACATTTCTAAAAGTTTTTCATTAAAATCCATTCTTCTGCCAGTAATTTTATCACAATAAATTGACATTTCTTCTCTATGCTTGTCAAGGAAATCTTCGTTTAATCTCAATAAATAAGGTTCTTTATGTGCTTGAAATTGACTTCTTGTTGAAAAAACCATTAAAACTTTAGCTAATAAAGTTAATGTTCTAGCTGCTCTACCAGTAACATGAGCTCTAGTTAAATTAAATAGTTTTGGATTTAGTAGAGCAGGACATAAAAATCTTAAGAAAATAAAAGAATTAACAGCATTTAAAGGTGCATCACGATCACCAGGTTCAACAGCCATTTCAACTTTACTTCTTAAATTTTTCCATTGTTCTTTTAATTCTGGTGGTATATCATTTGAAGTTTTATATATTTTATCCCATAACATTTCAAGATATCTTAACAGATGACCATAATTAGCTAAATGATTATCAGGTGAATATTTAGGATCACATTCACAATCAAAATCTTCAGTTGTAATTTGTGAAATGAAACCACTTAATAATTTTTCTAAATATTCTTGTCCAACACGAATTGCATATTTTTCTAAAGTTTTTGAAAGAATTGAATTACCTCTAAATATTGTATTATTTCCAACTGTTCTGGGCACTCTACTCATTCTATTATTTCTAACAGCAGAATCAATTGGTTTTAATTCCATTTTCATTAAACTATTGAAAAATTCAGTTTCTTTAAATAGAGTTTGATAAACATTTAATAACATAATTGACATTTCTTCTAAATTTTTTGAATCAATTGAAGGTTGAACAAATTTAATTAATGTTTCTATATCGAATAAAGCAACATATCTTTCAAATAGTTTATAGTCTTGAAAGGGCTGCAAATGTCTTTCTTCTAAATTTAAGTTAATAATCAATTGACCTATATCCCCATTATGATTATTTGGAAAGAGTGGAATTTTTGCCATGAATTGATCTTGACTTAATATATTTGGATCAATGAAAGCTGTACCTAACACAATATCATCATCTTTACCAACGTTATATAAATCTTCAGAAGAAGATGCTTTTAAAATAATTCTAAAATAATCAGATGAAAGTGGTAAACTTATTTCTATTAATTCTTTCCAGAAAGGATTCTGAGATTTATTTTTGACAACTGAAGTTCTAAACCAAGGTGCTCCCCACATAACAAGTTCACAGTATAAATTTAAATTTTGATCAGGAATTAAATCATTCAAATTAGCTTCTAAAATTTCTAATTTAACATTTCTAACAACTCTCATTCTTTGAGACGTAATAAATGGATTACCAATATATTCCATTCTAGTGAAAGATGTTAGAGTAACAAGCCAATCTTCTAAATCAATTCTTAAATCAAAAGTAATTAATATTCTTTTACATTTAATTGGTTTTTTTGTATGTTCAACAGGTTTAAAAAAACTTTCATTTTGATGAGAATCAATTTCATTTTTAAAAAGATGTAAACTTCTTAATTCATTAATAGAACCTAAAAATAAGACATTTGAAGTTTGTAAGATTGAATGATGAACTTCTCTAATTTCAGAACTAAATAATTTTGTTATATCTAATGAATAAAGTAAAGAACCATCACTTTCACATAATAAATCCAATATACCATTTGATTTTAAATAACCCATAGCAATAAACCAACCTTCATTTGCACCAGCTTCCAAAGAGTCAGTTGGATACATTGAATTTTTTGGTTCATCAAAAGTTTTAACCTTTTTATTATTTGGTAAAGGACCAAAAACTTTAAAACGACAAACTAATAAATCATTTTTTTTCACTTTATCATTAAAAACAATTGATTTGTTAAAAGCCCATTTGTTTTTAGCATCACCTGGTTTTAAATTTTGCCAAACCAGTAAACTACTTAGAAAATCTTCATAATCTTCAAAATTACCAAATCTAAGAAAAACTACCACTTGAGTAACTGGATCAAAAGTAATAACTTTAATTATAAGTTGATCTTGAAAAAGTTGTAATCTACAACGGTGTAAACTTGATAATATCGTTTGGTTATGATTTTCAATTAATTCAGCTTTTGGATTGATTTCTAATGCAACCAATTTCCAATCACCAACTGGACCATTTGTTGCAGTTTGAGGAATATAATTAAAACAATATTCAACAGAATCTTTACAGATATGGCCTTTTGACGCCTCTAGCTTCGTTATATATCTTTGATAAATTGAAGAAGAGTGACTTTTATTTATATTTGAGGTGTTGCTATAAAAAGAAGAAGATTTAATCTTTGGAGAACCGGAACTACCACTACCATGAGAGTAATGAGACTGAGAGGATACGTTTCTTTGTTTTTGAGGAGAAACGATGACCATTGATGAGGCACTGAGTGATGTAAAGACGGGAGGGTATAAGTGACAGCAAAAAAAGAGAGGTATACACCGTATGGAGGGAAAAGTGGTAAACACTAAACTAAATAGAGAACAGTGAACAGAGAGCTGGAAATTACAAGGCGTTTGGTGGCGGTGCTGTGTGGCGGTGCTGGACAGCCAGGAAGAGGAATACTATCGAGCTAGGGAGATCATGGAGTGACGGTGGGAGATGGGAGATGGAGCTAGCTGGTCTGGGTACGAGAAGGTAGAAGCAGATCAAAACACTGTCCTATCCTGGAGATGGAAATAAAACAGAGACTTAGAGTGGTACAACAAAAGGGATACAACGCAGAATGCGCCACCCGAATATGCCGACGGAGCTCGGAGTTAAACTAATAATTGTATTGAATATTTTGAATTTACACAATTTACACAAGTTACTGAAATTAATAATATATAAATCAATCAAACCCTTTCCTTTAGTAGCAGTATCTGAAATGTTTGTTTTGAAAGTCTGTCTTGTTGCTCCATGAGTTTTCAACTTCTTCATCAAATGTCATCTCATTATTCTTATTTAACTTTTCTCTCCTTTTATTTCTAATATAATAAACAATTAATAATAAAATAGCAAATACGACTGCTGCTGACTGTGTAGCCAACATACTAATCTTAGCAGGTAAATACTTAGGTTTATCTCTATAAGTTTGTGGTCCTGTAATATTTCCAATAGCAAATCCCCATGCAACTGATATATTAAAACAAACTTTTTTAGTATGACCTGAAACACATGATCCAATCCAAGCATAAATGATAGCCAATGGAGCAACTATAGTATTGATTAAATAAATACCAGCTAATAAACCAGCTTTATTATCATCAGGTAAAAATGACATTAATCCACTTCCTGCAACTGCTGGTAAACATAAAATTATAATACAAAAACCTCTTGGAAATCCTTTTAAAATAAAAAATGCTGATAACATTGTTGAAATTATTGAGACTACACCTGATGGCATATTTAATAATGCTGCTTCTTTATATGAAAAACCAAATGATAAAATATCAGTTGATGAAAAAGTTGAAATAGTATTTGATGAAAATGAAATACATGCAGTTATTAAAAAGAATAAATAAAATGTAATATCTTTTAATGATTCTTCAACTTGTTTCCAATCTATTTTCTTACTTGAATCACCAAGTTGATTCTTAGTTAATTTAACTAATAATGCATATTTTTCATCATCATTTAAAAAATTACAACTAACTGGATTATTTGGTAATAATAAATAACATAAAATACCACAAAATAAATTAATTATACCAACAACTAAAAACATAATCCTCCAACCTCCAAATGAAATATCTTTAGGAACTAATTGAAATAAATATGATATTAAACCACCAATAATTTGACCTAATCCTAAACCACTATACCAAATTCCCATTCTCATAGCTGATTCACCAGATGTGTGGAAAAAAGAAGTCAGTAGAACCAAAGTTGGCGAAATTGCAGCCTCAGAACAACCAAGCATTACTCTTAAAGTTAACATACCTGCAAAATTTTGTGAAGCTGAACAACAAGCACTTAAAAGACCCCATATCATTATATTAATACCTAAAAGTTTAGAAGCTGGAAATTTATGTAATAAAAACCCATGAATTGGTTCAAAGATTAAAAAGCCAACAAAGAAATAAGTTGGTAAATCTGAAAATTGATTACCTTTTAAATGTAGATCTGTTGCCATACCCATAACATTAGAATAATTTAAAACCACTTTATCCAAAAATTGTAAAAAATAAGCAAAAAACATTAATAATAACATATGTTTGTCAATCTTTCTAACAACTGATTTCAGATTAACTTCATTTGATGATGAAAAGTCTTTATCTTTATCATTAACCCTTTGTTGTTGATATTGTCTCATAAAATTTAATGTTTTTAGTTCATAATGAGTTGGAGAAAGGAGGTCAATATTTGATATAAAGTTTGATTTTGAAGGAGCATTTGCTTTCTCAAGTCCTGATGATAAAGTAGAATTATCTATTTCTTTGCTCATCTCTTCATAATCTAGAAAACAAAAATGTAAATAAAGAAAAGTGATAATGAAAGCTACCTGGATTTAAAATTTTAACTGGCTGACTGTTTGTTTCTCATCTAATATTTGTTGAATTAATTAAAGATAATTAATAATCATGATGACTTCAATTTGGTATAATTAATAATTAAAAATTATTTATGGAATAACAAAACCAATGACATATATCTTAAAGGGGTTTGAATTATAGGTCGAATTGATGGATTGATGTATGTGAAAATAAACTTAAATTAAATATGACAATTAAATCAAATCCGGATTCAACAAATTATTATATTATTTGAATTAATTAATTGTTGTTGTAGTTATCTATACATGCTGCTATAGCCTGAACTTGGAGTATAAACGTGTAATGAAAACAGAGTGATTCTGAGTGAATATCTTGATATCTTGATATGACCTAATTGTTTTTCATTTATAAGTATAGATTGAGCTAGAACTTTTGAATGATCATCTAGCTTGAGCATATTCATATGGTTACAATTGCCTGAAAAGAGAAACGAAGATTAATATGAAATCGTTGGACTAAAACTAATTTCAACTCCTTTGATGGAGCCGGAACAGGTGGGCTGTCTCCGGATATACCCGGATCCGTACAGACATTTCCGGATTCACTGTCCGATTCAGTCAAAACCGATCGATGGCTTCCAACTCCGTACTAATGTATTGAGTGGTAATGGCCATACACGTGACTAACACATATCTATGTTCACGTGCAGTATGCATTTTAATGAGCTCCTTGTTTAATTTAGGTTATAATAAAAAAACGAAAAACTAATTTAACTTTAAACCGTTATACCAGCCTCTCCATCCATCTCATCGTTGTCATCGTTCACTTAGAAACACTTAATAATAAGAAGCCATAAGGTTAAAAAGGGTTTGAGAATTTTGTTATTTAATTTCAATTTTCAAATTTCAAATCAAATATCAAAGTAATTCCTATATTTAGCTACCAAATTTTATAAATGATTACTGTTCATTCACTTTTTATATAGTAAAATGTATCTCCAGAAAATTTATTTAATGCACAAATGAAAGAAATTTAAAAAAAATGTAAAAATTTATAGAAACAATGAATTAACTAACCAACAAATAAAAAAACAAAACAGCAAGGATCAAAAATACAAAAAAAAAAATACAAAATCAATTATAAAGGTTATATTCATGTAGTTGTTCAACCAAATCACTAACAGATTCTTTAATTGATCTAAAAGAAATACCTAAAACAGCAATAGCTTTTGATGAATCTGTTGTAAAATGTGTACCAGATATTCTTTCACCAGGATTTCCAACAGGAACTCTTTTTGACATATCTCTTGGTAAATATCTTCTTAAATTATCACATATTTCTTGATTACAGAAATCACCAGCACTAACCATAAATCTTTGATTACTAGCTTCTCTAACAACTAAAGCTTTATATTCAGCATTAGCTAGATCTCTAACATCAACATAAACAGGTCCTCTAGTCACAGGAACATCAGAACTATGACCAAGGTTAGCTAACTTCCAAACAGTTGAATTACTGAAGTTCAAAGAATCTAAAGAATCTAATAATTTAGTTGAAACAAGAGGTCCATAAACCATTGGAGGACAAATAACAGATATATCAAATTGTGGATTTCTTTCATTAATAAAATTCCAAGCAGCTCTTTCAGCTACTATTTTAGAAGCACGATAAGCAACAGCTGGATCATCAGTATTACAACCATCAGAATAACTTAATGGAGAGAAATCTCTTTCAGATAAAACAACACCTGGTTGAGCACCTTTAGTAGCATCAAAAACAGCAGCAAATGATGAAGTTATAACAACTCTTCTAACTAATGGTTCGGATTCAGCAGCTTCTAAAACAGCTAGAGTACCTTTCAAAGCAGGTTCCATTAATTCATTAGCAAAATCTCTAACGGCATAAGTATAAGGAGAAGCTAAATGAAGAACACCAGAACAACCTTTAATTTGTCTAGATAAAGATCTATAATTTGTAATATCATCAACAATACCATATGATAAATGACGAGAGTATTTTGATGGGAAGCATTTCTTTAATAATTCACCTTTTTTTTGTGATCTAACTATAGCTTTAACTCTAAAACCTTTTCTTAATAAAACATTTATACAATGCATACCAATAAAACCGGTACCACCAGTAACAAGAATGGTTGATCCAGAAGGAATAATAGTATCTGTAGTCATTGTTAAGTGAAGTATATTATTTATTTAATTATTGTGATCGATGATGTGTGAAGAATAAAAAAAGTTGAAGTATAAAGAAAGAGTATAAGTGAAGTTGCAAGTATCACAATTTCTTTGATTTGGGGAGGAATTTCATGCCTTTTATCTTGTTTTTGCTCCCCTCTTGATGATGATAATAATAACAGATTAACGGAGGATAAAAATATACTTGCCGTCGCCTATATACTGTACAGTTTAATTGTACAATATACAGCATATCAATATGATTGATAATTGTTAAAATAAGGAGGTGAAAATTAAACGAATTCATATCTGTCCGTGAACATCCTGAACTAATAGGTCAAACAAAGGATTTCAAAAAGAAGTGACCGTTGTGAGACAGATTCCTTTTCAGTTGAAACAGTGGCAGCAAAACCAGTTAATAATTAAGGGTTTGAAAGGAGGTGTTTGCAGCAGACGCAATACTTTGTGTGAAAGAGGAAGTGTGAAAACCTGAAAGTTGATGTGAATCTGAGACGGCGAGTTTGAGATTTGATTTGAGTTGGTCTGTGGGGAGTTTTCAGCTGCAATTCCACTTATCTTCAATTCATGGTATTTCATCCCTGTTAACTCACATTCTCCTCCTATGGTCAATGGCTCTGGTCTTGGTTCATGCAACGTACTGCCAGATCATATATACGTCGTTCTCTCGTTAACCGTATCTAAAAAATTGAAGGCGATACATGCTAATAACAGTATTTCACTACTAGGATAACCCCTTCAGATGATCTAGCTAATCAATTGATTGAGCCAATTTTGATTTCTTGATATGAATCAATCATTAAATTGAAGGTTATAACTAATTTCGGTATCGATTTAATTGTATATAGCTATGCTATCCTTTCAAAGAATTTTAAGTTACAAATATTGGTGATACTACAGTACAACAAATAGAGTTAATCACAAAATATGGGGCTATATGCTCATATAGAGTATAGAGTTAGTATAAAATATGAAATAAAACATGACCAGCTATGTTTAAAAAATCTTTTTGAAGTCTTCATTCGATCTTCATTTAATTCATTAATTAATTCAAACTTCCATGTGCTTTAATTAATTCCTTTGATGTCATATCAATAAACAATTTAGCCTGTGTAAGACTTTTATCCATATGCATAAACGGATGTGGAACACCTGGAAATCTATGAAAAACAACTTCATTACCATTTTCTTCTAATTTCTTACCATAAGCTTCACCTTCATCTCTCATTGGATCACAACCAGCGGTGAATATTAGAGTCTTTGTTAAACCTTTCCAATTCGGTGCATTTATAATTGATTTAAACCAACCGATTTCTTTTAATTTTAATTCCATCTCTTCTTTTGATAAATTAGAATAAGAACTCCATTTTAAATTATCAAACCATTTTAAACGTGCCCAATTTAGTGTTGGAGCAAATTCAAATTCTTTCATTGATTTAAAAGGAGATTCATCAGGAGTTGATAATGATTGAATATCTGATATTTGTGGTGTACCAGCACAAACTAAAACTAATTTAATACCTTCAAATTGACATAAATGATCAATTGCTAAACAAATATTACCACCTGCTGAAACACCACCAATTGAAATTGAATTTTTATTTAAACCAAGTGATTCTGAATTATTATAAATGTATTTAACACCTTCAAAACAATCTTTTAAAGCACCTGGAAATGGAGTTTCTGGAATTAATCTATAATCAATATCAGCAACTGCAATTCTACAATTATTAACATAATGTTTTAATATATGAGCTTCAGATTTCAAATCACCTAATCCCCAACCACCACCATGAAAATCGATATGAATTGGTAATAATTCATTTGGTTTAGTATCATTTGGTTTATAAATTCTAATAATAATTTCAGTATTATCAAATGATTTAAATTTAATATCTTTAATATAATTAATATTTGGTGATGAATCAAATGCATAACTATAAACAGTTGAATAATTTTGACGTAACATATTTAAATCAATTGGTTTGTTTGGAGCATTTAAAAGGTGATCATTATAAAGTTTAACAAATTCAGGATCTAATTTACCTTCCATTGAACTATGAATTGGATTAACTGCTTCGTGTCCTTTCATTTTTATATAATTAAACTAAATATAAACTATTGTAATTGATATAAAGAAGAAGAAGAGAGAAAGATCATAGTGGTGAACTGGTAGAACTGATATTATTTGTACTATCAATTAGAATTAGAATCATACTATTTTCAGTACAGATTAAATTCTCAGATTCAACAAGAAAGAAAGAAAGTTCAACAATTCAGACCAGCTCAATGAAGATCCGGACCGGAATCTGGATTCTGGATATAAGAACTACCGGATACGGATATAGCTCTCTCCGGAGTAGAGGCCGGAGCCGCCGGACGAACGTTGGGCGTGGCCGCCGGTGGTCTGATATGCGCGCGGCTCTTATGAAAATGCAGAGCTAATGCGGGCCTGGATTTAGGGTGCGGCGGGTGCATCTGCATGCATGATCCCGCGTGTACGCGGATTCATAATTTATATTTAATTTTTTATATTTAATTAATTCGATTCAAAATGATGAAAGTTAATAACTTAATATATATGATGATAATAAGTTGGGGTGTTAATTTGGAGCTATATATAGCTTGAATGTGGCAGTTTCGTAGTTTCGATCCAATATCCACAACCTATATAGCGCAAGTCCGTGTTGTCCGTTATTAATAATTAAATCAGGAACGCGAACTCAATTTTAATGCGATCTAACTGGCTACGTATTTCGCGTATTTCCGTGTTTTTTGTATATAGCTGTACTTAAAATTGTGCTGTGTATATAACTGGTTTTCAGATAAAGATTAAGAGCTATATATACTCCTTATTATACTCTCATCAATTGGTTGGAACTTGCTTCATAAAGCACTTATAGTTATAGTTAAAAGACAGAGATAACTGGTTTATATTTGGTTGGGAATCTGGTGATACATATCAATTAATTAAGTTTTTATTTACTGAATCTGGCTAGCATTAAATTAGATTTTTTTTTAATTAAATTGGTAAATTGGTGCTATTAACCAACCAACCAAGATCAAGAGGCAGTCAACATCAGGATATATGTGTACGTTCATGGTCGTTGTTTACGAATTATACAAGAGATATATTAACACCTAGCTGGTCAATTCATCCATCAACGTACTGTAACACACATATATAAATAGATACAGATTCTCTCTCAATTTTACAATTTAAATATTTCAATTATTCAATCAATTAGAAATTACAATTACAATTTAATACAATGTCAGGAACTTGGAATAATGGTACTATTTTAATTTCAGGAGCAGGAATTATTGGATTAACAACAGCTCATATGTTAAACAAATTAAATATTCCATATATTATTTTTGATAGAGATGAAGGAGTTAATTCAAGAGGTCAAGGATGGGGTATTACATTACATTGGGCATTAAATGATTTTTTATCATTTTTACCAATTGAAATTCAAGAAGAAATTTATAATTGTCAAGTTTTAGATAATTTTAATTTAAAAGATACTGGTAAATTTTTATATATTAATGCAAATAATGGTAAAACATTAGTTGAAATTCAACCATCAAAAAGATTAAGAGTTAGAAGAGAAGAGATTAGAAAAGTATTAATTAAAAATATTGATATTAATTGGGGTTGTCAAACTAAATCAACTATTATTAATGAAAATGCTAAAGAAGTTAATGAAAGAATTGAAGTTAAATGTGTTAATGGTAAAATATTTAAAGGAGGATTATTTTTAAATTGTGAAGGAGCTAGATCAAGTAGTCGAATTTTAACAAATCCCAAAAATTATTTAGTTTATGAATTACCAATTAGATTTATTGGAGGACCAATTGAATTAACTGAGAATGAATATTTAGAATTAAGTAAAAGTTTTGATCCATTATTATTTCAAGGTACTATTCCATCAAATAATAGTTTTTTTTGGTTTTCAGTTTTAACAACACCAAAAGATAATGGTACATTAAATTATCAATGTCAAGTTAATTTTTCATGGAAATTAGATGATTCAAATGAATTATTTGAAACGGCAAATGATAAATGGAATGCATTAAAGAAAAGATCAATTGGATTAGATAAAAGATTAGAAATTTTAAGAATTAAATTATTAGAAAATAAAGAATGTTTTAGTATGGATATTAAACTTGGAGATTGGTCAAATGCTGAATGGAATGATTTTGGAGGATTAGTTTTGTTAGCTGGAGATTCAGCACATGCGATGGTTATGTATAGAGGAGAAGCGGGTAATCATGGTATTGCAGATGTTAAATTATTAGAAGGATTATTAAAAGAGAATTTAGGAGGATTTAAAAGTTGGAAGAATTGTGCTTCAGAATATCAAGTTAAATTACATGAGAGAGCCAAACCTGCAGTTTTATTGAGTAGACAAGCCTGTTTTGATGCACATGATTGGGAGAAGATCAGTTCTGATCCTAGTAGTAGTCCATTACTAGCAGCCAGAAAGAACACCATTGACTAGTTATATTTATTTGTTTAAATTATTTATATTTATATTTATTTGAGCTACCATATTTAAAATATTTAAAATTAACTCCGCGAACAATAATTAAATGTGCAAATGTATAGAAAAAAATAACGTGCAAAATAATGCGTCGAATCAAAGGATATTTTCTGGAATTAAAACGTCGGGTTCACAGAGTCGACCAGATAGTTGGGGATGGAGGATGGATCAGGATGGGATGGTAGTACTGCTATAGTGTACAGCACAGGTTGTGTACCATCCTCTCTGCCTGCCACTAATTCGGTCCATAATATATTGCATGGTACGTTAACTGGCTGGCTCTCATTAATTATATAAACTTAGTTTTAGTCCACTTTTAGTTTCCAATTTTTAATTTTTACCATCCTATAAATTAATCGATCGATTTTATCATTTCAACTGTTGTTCTTCTTACCCAGCTCCTCCCATCCAATCACTCCATCCCAACAATGACAAGAAAGAGAGCTTGTGACAGATGCCATGAAATAAAACAAACCTGTGATGGCGACTACCCCTGCTCTAGGTGCAAATCCAAAGGCATAACTTGTCTCTACAACAGACCTGTGAAAAAGACTGGCCGACCTTCAAAAGGGAAATCAAGACTTCCAACAACTGCTACCACCTCTGTTAATACTGTCTCTCAGCAAATTGATACTCAGATTCAAAATGACCTTCCCAACAATCCTGCTTATTATCAACAACATCAATTCCAACAGCAGCCTCCCATTCAACAACATCAACCCCAATATGATCATTATAACAACTCTGCTCCTCCTTCTCATATGCCAATAAATCATTATCCTGCTGGTTATACTGACCCTTTATCTCATTCTTCTGCTTCTTCTCCAATAAGTTATCAACAACCTCGTGGTCCATTATCAAATTCTACTAGTAGTAGTGGCACTTCCCCAATGTCTTATCAAGTTTCAACTCCTTCTAGAGGTAATATATCTTATCCTTTACCTCCTCCTTCAACTCCAAATCTTCATCAATATCCTATTCCTCAATTTAATCAACAACAACAACCTTTTCAATTTCATCAACCGGCCCCTTTACATGTATCTTCTGGTACTGTTCCAATCATTAATCAAAATCATTCTCAAATCTTATCTCCATCTTCTAGAATAAACCAATTACCAAATCATCTTTCTCATCAAAATATTACTTCAAATCCAACTTCAATTCCAACTATTGATCAACCTCCAACAAAAATACAAAGAAAAAATACTCCTATTTCTTCAGAAAATTCAACTCCAAATTTCCATCATTCTTCTTATAATAATAATAATACAACTGTTATGTTAAATGATTCTCCAATTTCTCCAACAAACTCTTCAATTCAACCTCCAACTCCTTTAATTAGTAATAAAATTGAAAATCATATGGTTTCTCCTGCTTTAGCTGCTATTCAACGTACTCCTTCTTCACAATCTAGTTTTAGCTCTCTGATGAATCCTTATCCATCTAAGCCTTTTACAAATGTTGTTTTAAATCCACTTTCTGATAATAATAATAATAACCAAAATAATAATAATAATAATATACGAATGAATGGTTTAGCTCATTCTAATTCAAGAGTTGCATTAGCTGAAATTAGTGAAAAATTAACAAAAGAAATTAATTTATGTAGAGATTTATCATCAGTTGAACAATTTTATTTAAAATATTTTATTTGGAATGTTGTACCTGTTTTATTTTCAAATGATAATTCAGATAGTTTTTTACGTTGTATTATTCCTTTAGCTTGTTCATTTAATATTATTAGAGATCCTGTCATGGCAATTGCTGCAACTCATAGATCTTCTGCAAGTTGTTCAAACCCAAAAACAGAAGATTATTCAACTTCAAAAAAACCAGGTGCTTCAGTATTTAGAGATTATCATTTCTTTAGATCAAGATCAAAATTAGTTGGTTTTAATTATTCAAATTCAACTTCACCTGATTTAACTTTATTAAGTATTTTATTAGTTGTAATTTCGGAATGTTTAGTTGGTGATTCATTAGATTGGTTTGTTTTATTAGAAAAAGCTAATGATATAATTGAAGAAATGGGTGGTATAACTAATATTTTAAAAACTGAAAAAGAAAATAATTTACAATTAATTGTTGTTCAATTATTTTGTTATTTAGATTTAATTTCAAGTATAAGTACTTGTATTCAACCTTATATTGAGAAAAGAGAAAGGCAAGCAGAAAAAGAAGATAATAATGAAGATGATAATGAAAATAGTAATGATGGTTGTGAATCTTATTCACCCCAAAATTTTGTTGATTCTGATGTTATGTTATGGATTGAATCTGAAGATGTTGATATTGAAAATTTATTAAAATCACATTTTTTAAAACCTTCTTTATTAAAACAACAACAAACTGAAATTTCTGAAATTTTAAATGCTGATTTAGGTTTTAAATTTGGTATTGCTGGTGAAATTTTTAAAATTATGGGTAATATTTCTACTTTAGCAAGTTTAAGAAGTTATAGAACTTTAGATCCAAAATATGAAAAACAATTTAATGATTTAGCTAATAAAATTGAAACTAGATTAAATAATTGTCCAATTCCAAATACTTTTATGTTTGAAAATGTTGATAATTTTACTAGAAGTCAATATGCATTAGCTTTACAATCTGCTTCATTTTTAAGATTACATCAAGTTAGATATGGTTATTGTAGAACTGCAACACAACCTCAAACTTGTCTTAATAATATTTTAAAAGCTATTAAACTGATACCTGAAGATTCTAATATTCAAACAGGTTTACTTTTCCCATGTTTACTGGCTGGATCAGTTGCAACTAAAAGAGAAGACAGAGATTTTATTTTATCTAGAGTTAGATCAATTAAAGCAACTTTAAGATTTCCATATATTGATCAATTTGAGAATTTACTTGTTAATATTTGGGATAGAGATTATAAAGAAGGAGATTTAGTTAATTGGGCTGCTGTTAGATTTTATGAATATCCAGGATTAGTTATGTTTTAGTTATGCCCCCCTTTCCTTTCTTCTTTGCTTTATTTGGTTTACTACGTTATTTCAATTCATTGATCGTGTTTTTTTTTCAATCAATCATATTAATATTTGTTTATTTACTTTTCATTCGTGTTTTATTTTTCTCTTGCATTTTAAGAAACAAAAAGATTATATCAAAATATATAAAAAAAAAACCAAAAAAAAAATTGCTTTTTATTGTTTTATCATTATTTATTATTATTGTTCATGTATTTAAATTTTTCTTTATCATTACTTCATTACTTTTCTCTTATTTTTTTAGTTACCTTTTTGTATAACATGTATATTATAGAAAAATTTAAACACTCTTTCCTCACTCAACCATTTAAAAATACAGTTTAGAAATTTATTATTATAAAAAAAGATGCAATTATTGTATAAAAGTTATGAATAATATAACAGTAAAGTAAAGTAAAGTAAAGTAAAGTAAAGAATACAAAGAATAATATGCCAATTATTTATTTATTTATTTATTAATATGGCCCAAAAAATTAATCACTTTATAATCAAGATGAACAAAACATCTTTCAACAAATGGAAGAGTTTCAATAGCATATTGAAGTGATTCACCAAGATCATGACAATCTTTCATTGTTAAATCTGGATTTGTAATAACAATATCAACTTCAACATTAATTAAATCACCAACATGATAAGTTCTAAAATTTTTAATTTTTTGAATATTTTCACTAAATCTTAAAATCATATATAAAATTTCTTGATATTCTTCTTTTGATGCACTTGCACCACTTAAATTGTTAATATGTTCAAATGCAACACTTGACCATTGTAAAATAACATAAATACATAAACTTGAAGCACCTAATGCATCAATCCACCAAATTTTAATTAATGAACCAATAATTGGAAATATTATAGAAAAGAAATTAAAAATAACATCAGTTTTAGCATCTTCAGCTAATGCTTGAATTGATGAATTATTTATATTTTTACACCAAAGAAAACATAAAATTTTTGTTAAAATTGTAATAATCATAATTATAGCAGCAAATTTAGTTAAATTAACAATTTCATGATTATTACCTAATAATTGATCAATTGATTGAATTAAAACTTGAGAAAATGAAATAATAATAATAACTGAAAATATCAAAACACCTAATGGTTCAAGTCTTTTTCTACCAATTGGAAACATTGAAGATTTTCTTGATGCAAATTTATTTGCAAAATAAATGATAAAAGTAGACAGTAAATCTAATATAGAATCAACTAAAGATGCAATAATAGACATTGATTTAGTCATTATAGCAACTATAACTTTCCCAAGAAGTAAAAATATATTAATTAAAAAAGTAATATTAATTGCCATATCAACGATACCATCATTATCAGAACTTGAATATTTAAAAGCTATACCACCTTCAACATCTATATCAGCAGGTGCACCATTAGGGTTATTATCATTAGAATCAATTGAATCATTTTTACCATAAATATCAATCATATTCATATGAATTCCAGAATCTAGTAAATTATCAATTTCCAAATATCTTTCAATAAATTCATTTTGATTTTTATAAAAACTTTTAATTTTATTATTTTTTATAAGTTTTAAATCATTTTTAGTTTTAAAATATTTTGGCCAATCTGTTAAACTTGATGCAATACCAATTAATTTAAATGGTCTCATATTCTTTAATGAATCCATTCTTCTTCCTAAATCAGAATCAGGTAAATTGATTATTGAACTTCTCCTTCTTTCAAGAGAACCAGGAGCTGCAACACTCATATATCTTAAATCTGTTCGACTGCTTGTAAATTCATTATCAAATCTAGGAAAAAAGGATGAATCTCTCTCTAAAGCAGGTCTTGCAGAAGGGATTGGTGAATCATTTGTTGAACCGTAATATGTTTCGAAACCTTCGAAAAGGGTTTCATCAGGAGTGTCTTTACTTCCAGACTTAGACATTATATGGACGATAAAGGATTTCGAAGATAACTGAGGTCTTGAAATGGTTGCATTAAACTTGATTAAAGGTAGAAAAATGATTTTTTTTTGCAACCGTCTAAAAGCCGTGTCACGTGAGTTGGTTCTCTCTCATTGGCTAATGAGAAACACCATCTTTTTACACCAGATAACTTCAATTAACTTGTTTTCAATCCAAATATTGATGAAAAGAATTGTTCTTTTAGTTTCTTTTGTTGTTATTCTGCTTTTTTGTGGTATTATTACTATAGTATAGAGTTAGAGTGTATTTTCTCAAACGCACTGATTAGATTCGAAAGATACTACTTTATATTCCACCAATATCAAGATTATAGAAAATGGGTGTATGTATTCATTCAGATATATGATCATATGAAGATATATATTATACTAACATATTCAAAAGAATGACGGAGGTACTATACCATCAAGAAGAGAAATTTTAAATTTTAATTCACAACAAAAATTATTAGATCATAAAAAAAATAATAATAAATTAATTAAAAATACAACAAATAAAGAATTATTCAATTCAAAATTTAAAAATTTATTAAAATTTTGTAAAATTTCAAAAGAAAAACTTCAATCACCAATTGTTTCTGATTATAAAGGTGAATTATTTAATAAAGAATCAATTATAAAATATTTATTAAATAAAGATGATCAAACTAAAGATAAATCTTTTAATCATATTAAATCATTAAATGATATTGTTGAATTACATTTTGAATATACTGATGATACAAAACAAATTATAACATGTCCAATTAGTGGATTAATTATTAATATTAATGATGAAAATACAGGTTCAGATGATTTAACAAAATTTGAATTATGTTATATTTCACCATGTGGTTGTTGTTTAAATAGAAATACTTTAAATGAATTAATAGAATTAAAAAATCCCAAAAATAAATCATCTAATTATTTTGATATGGAATGTCCAATTTGTAATAAATTATTTAATACAAGAGATATAATAATTATAAATTCAGGTAATAATGATGAAATTGAATTATTAGAAAAAAGATTAATAAATTTAAAATCATTAGGTCTTACACATTCATTAAAACCAATTAAAAAGAAAAAAAAGACTAAAAAAAGATCTAATGAGGATTCTGAAAAGAAATCATTAAATATTAAAAAGATTAAAATTCAAAATTGAATTAAATCATAAATTGTATATTACATATCTTATTATTATAGAGCCCCCAATAATTGTAAAATTGAATTATATATATGAATAGTGATGAGAAGAATAAATAATAATTATTAATATATGTACAAGTGGAAAAAGCTATATGCTGATGTAGTAGAAAATAACAAAATAAAAATAAAATAAAATAAAACACACATCTTAATTATGAATCCGTATAATGAACCATCAAACCCTTAGTAAATGAAATTATTGTTGTTGTTGTTGTTGTTGTTCTGCTTCAAAAGCAGCTTGTTGTGCTTGTAATTCTTTTTGTTTCTTTAATCTTTCTTCATTTTCTTTTCCAGTAACATATAGTGTTGTACCAACACCAACAGTCATATAAACAGTGAACCCGATTAAACCTAAGACGGTCAATCTATGTGCAACATCTGTGACTCTTGTATACCAAGGATAGTAGCCAGCCATTTCTATAATTGTATTGTATGATGAATTATAACTATTTCTATCAGTTTTTCTATATTTAAAGGTTCACACTAAATTTCTACATATTTTAAAATGAGATGATCAGGGCTCCTAATTATAACCACGCGCCGATCGACGTCCGGAAGACGCTTGCGTCGATTATCCGGATCCGGTCGGTCTGTCCGGATGCCAATTTCTTCGATTTAGAATTTTAGAAGTTTGTTAGAATTGATCGAGATAATCTTGTTTTGGATTAGCTATATAGGTTCAAGTTTAAGTTGTTTTGCAGTAGTAACACGTTTATCTTGAATTGAGCTCCGATATTTGCTACTTCTTCCTGTCATTTTATTTCCAGAACTTTTGAAACCTTGGTTTATTATATCACCTAGTTAATGGTGGTGGTGTCACGCCTAAATATGATTCTTCTATTCTTTAATTGTATGGCCTTGATCTGAATCATCTGAGAGTATCTATAGTGATAAGTATACAGTCAATTCAATCCCTGTACATATACGTACTATTTTTGTTTAGGATGTAGCAGGTAGATCAATTTTCCATCTCCGTACCAATCATAACCGTAGGTTAAGAGTAATAGGAGTTATAATACTGTTATATAGATGACTACTATATATTGAAGTGATAATTAAATAATAAACCACTAATTGATTCATAGTCCGATGTAGGAATAATACAAATAAAATAGATATGACAAATCATGATAAATATCACATTCTCTTTTGATAATAAGAATCATCTGATACGTCCAATTATATAGGATCAAAAAAATAACAATAACAAGATATATATCTAGCTAGCTCACTTTATTTTTGATATATATAAACCATCCATAACCCGGCTATACAGCAAATTTTTACTAAGATTGAAAAATATATATGTTTGTAATACAATTAATCAAAAATATATAGAAAATGAGTGTTGATTGTGTTAATGAAAGCGACAGAGAAGAAAGTGTTCAAGTATTGATTCATATTTATTTACCACATTTCACTTGGTGGGCAAGTATAGATGCAAGTTTAAAAGAATCAGAAAAAAGAGCAAGGTCTGATGAAGCTCAAGCATTTAAAAATTCTGGTGGTGAAATGACAAAGTATCAATCCAACTTGAAAGAAGCGATTGAAAAAGCTAAAGACCCAACAAATATTAGATTTTGAAAATTTTCCTTTGATATTGTTGAAGAATCATGAATTAAATTCAATTAATAACTTTGAAAAGATTTATATTATTTATTTATATCAATTTATCATTTGTAACATTTACTCATAATTATCATTTACTCACACACTTTAATTTGCTCTTACTTTTCACTTTTCCTTATGTATTTTCACTTGTTTTGACTTGTCTACAACTTACAAGTATTCTTTTAAGTTTTATCGTATTACGTGAAAATTCTGAAAAATGTAGGATTAACGGTGATTAACCCCTTTCATCGTAGCATGTGATTGATCAACGAAAAGCATGACTTTTGCACTGATCAAATGTGACCGTGGGGTTCATCAATGATCATGAGATATAAAAGCACTATATCCCCCTAAAATATATTTTAATCCTTTAAAATTCTCTTCTTTTTCTCATTGAAACTTACCAGTTTCAATCCTCTACTAATTCAAGTACTTATTATCAAGTACTATGAACCTAAGAGTCAATTAATAGGTTCATTAATTGTTATCAGAATTCTTTAAATCCGACTTCATTTGATGGTCCAGATCATAATTAAGAGATAACTACAATGGTGCTGTAAATTACGTTACAACACTTATAAATGAAATTACGTTTATGCTTTTCTTTCAGAAGGTTTTTTTTTTATATCTTCCCAGTACTAGAAGCAGCTGCTTCTTTTTCACTTAATTGCAATTAATGCAATTTTCAATTTGAGTAACTGTTAAGTTTGTTTATTCAAATTTTTATTCATAATAGTTTTTTTTTGTATTAATTAACTTAATTAATATAATTTATTCTTTTTTAAAACTTTCGTTCATTAGAGCTGTAAAATAAAAAATATAAGAAGAGTAAATAATAAAATACATATAAGGGAACTATTAAAACATAAAACTAAGCCAAAGCAAATTAAAAGGAAAAGCTGAAGTAAAGTGTAATCTCTAAAAGAATTAAATGTTTCTATTCAAAAATGTTCTTTGTTCAAGATTCTTTCTATTCTTATTAATTCTTAAACCATCTAAATAAACAAGTCTCTTAAACCAAACTATCATTTTCATTTCATATTTCTTCTTGGTTCTAACAAATTCTTCAGATCCAGAATTAGCTTCAAGCAAAGTACCATTTTTCTTCTTCCAAGAATCTAAACCTTCTTCTGAATACAATTTAGTATATTCAATTGAAAATGCTTCAATATCTTCATAATCTTTTAAATTCAATGTAGTAGCTTCATCAAATTGATCATCATTTGAATCTTCATCCATTTCATCATCCTTCTTAGTTGAATCATAAAAAACATATGGATAAATTGATTTAGTTAATGGATTCACTCTCATATCCAAAAGTTTTAAAGAATTTCTACTTGATCCAGTAAAATCAATAATTGAATCAATTGATTTAATATTATTACTTAAAACTTTCAATTGACGTAAATAACTTAAACCTTGTAAACCTTCTAACGAAGTTAACTTATTAAAATTTAAATTTAAATCCAATAGCATAGGGAAAATAACACTAAAATTTGATGGTAAAATTTCAAGATTCATTGCACATAAAACAAGTTGAGTAATACTTGAAAAAGAAAATGGTTTTATATCAAGGGAACTTAAATCTAATAAACCACCAGTAAGAGCTAATTTCCGAAGTTTGGCTGAATTAAAACTATGTCTAATAATTGTTTTAGATGAAGTACTTTTAGTTTGATATTTTAATGAAACTTTTTCTAAATCTTCATTTAATCCAATAATTTGTTCTAATTGATTTTTATCAGCACGTAATTCTTTTAATTTTGGAAAATTTGTAAGATCTAAAGTTTTAAAATTATTCATTACAATTGATATTTTTCTTAAACTTAAGTGATGAGTATCATTGCATTTTAATTTAGTTAAAATATTTTGATCAGCTGAGAAATAAACTAAATCAGGTAAATATTCTAACCCAACAATTGAAGATAAATTATTTGAATTGACTAAAAGGTCTTCTAATAACCATAAATCAAATTGTGAAAAATCAAGTTTACCTCTTAATTTATTATTTGAGACATTTAAATATCGTAACATACGCAGATTCTTTAAACCATCTAAACTAGTAAGGGAATTTGAAACCAAACTTAATCTAGTCAAATTTTTTAGTCCAGCTAAACAATTTAAATTCTCTAATTTATTATGATCTAACTCCAAAACTTGTAACATTGGAACTTTCTTGAATAATGATAATGAATTGAATCTATTATTATTAAGATTTAAGATTTGAGTTGTTTTTGGAACACCAGAAATATGAGCGATTTGATTATCTGATGCATTAATAGCCCAAACATTAGGAGTAAATTTATCTAAATCACGTAACTTATCAAGTCTTCTTCCATGAATATCCAAATGCTCAGTTTGATCCCAATCTTCAAGAGGATAACTCTCTGTTATAGCAGAAACTAAAGCACCATTAGATTGTGAAAATGACATCTCTTTAGTTAAATCTCTTGTTAAATTTGAAGAATCACTGTCATCTTCCGACTCAGTTGAAATAGCATTAGGTAAAGCAAATGACACTTCTTGAGGTCTCTTTGAATTTGAAATAGAATTTTGACCTTTTTTCAAAATACTAGTAGTTGTATCAGGGAATATATTAGTTTCAGTGATATTTTTAAATGCATCAACTGTCATATCAGTTTCTGTTGATTCTGAAGCTTTATGATTATATCTTCTTTGATATTCAGCTTTACTTATAAATTTCTTTTGTTGTTTATCATAAACTTTATCTTTATAATCATCAGCTGGGATAAAATTAATTCCTTTAGGTTTTCTATTCATCATCATTTCTGATTCATCTTTAGTATTTTGAAATTCTCTTGATAGATTCACATTGGAATTTGGTAGTTGAGTTTTACGAGAAACTTTAGTCTTATTCCTAATTTTAGGGGCAGAAACTGCAAAACTTATATCAGATTTTGGAAGTGTGTCTATGTTAAATTGTTGTCTCAAAAAATCTAATGATTCAGTTAAATCTGGGTTAGCTTGTTCTTGAGGGGTTGTATCAATATCACTTTCATCAAATTTCCCAACATCAAAAGTTGGACTTAGTTCATCATCATCTGAAGTATAATCAGAATATTCAGTTATTGGTTTAAGTATAGCATTTCCTAATTTCTTCTTCAAATTATTGAATAAATTATCTCCATTTCTCATATATTGATTAGCCGTTGATATATTTGTAGTATTATCAGAGGTATTTGATAATTCACGAGATTTAGCTGTAATACCAACACCTGTTGATTTTAATGTTCCAAGCTCATCTGCATCTGAAGTATAATCACCGGTTGAATAAGTTATTGAAGTATTACTATCATATTTATTAGAAGTTAATCTTGGAGTTTTTTCAATCAATCCATTATAAACGGCTTCTGAATTAGTAAGAATATTATTGATTTTATCATCTTCAGGGTCTGAAGATATATTATTTTGAGTTCCAGTCTTAGAATATTGTTTCTGTAACTCAACAGAACCATCATGTATGATATTTAATATATTTTTCATTCTATCTTTGGTATAAGTATCAGCACCACCAAATAACTTTAAAGGGGAACTTGGAACCAGTGAATCAGCACTTGGGTTAATATGTTTCACTTTATTTGCAAAAGTATCAGGTATAAATTCTTGTGTATCATTTGAAGGAAGCCAATCAAATTCTTTTCTTTTGAGTTGTTTTCGGAAATGTTCAGATTCATATTTTTTCCAAGCTGCATTTTCTCTAGCACTTGAATGATCATTTTTAATCATTGTATTACCAGGATTTGTAGTTGAATTAATAGTTAAATAAGGGTTATAGCCATCAGTAGTACCTGTTTGTTGTTGATTACGTTGAACTGTATTAGTAGATAATTCAGGCCAACTTTCATCTTGTAAAATATCTGGCATCCATGATTGTATGACCGGTTTATTGGCTTGAACAATGGTAGATTTTTTATTTGATTCATCATTTTTAGCAGGAGAATTGAAATCCAGATTTAAGATATATTTGTTTTCAGCTTTACCTATAGTTGGGAGACGAGTACAATCATCAGTATTGACTGTATGAAACAATTCTGAATCTATTTTAGAGTTTTTTGATGATGAGAGTTTAATACCTGTTTTTCTTGATACTGGACTAGGAGATAGTTTTATTTGATCAATGGAAGGTATGAGTTTTCCAGAAAGAGGAGATAAGTTTTCTTTCCCAGTTTCATTGATCACAACACTTGTATCTACTTCCGTCATGAGTGTATTAGAGCCAAAAAGAATGTATCGAATGTGATTGTTTATGATTCAGTTCAACAATTTGAACTTGAAACCCTTTAGAAGCAAAAACGTAAACAATCAAAATTGAGATGTGGCTATGCGAACCGCATGAGCTGCACCGCCACAACTAACATCCGTGGACACGCAATAGCTACTTAAACTTAAACGTGCTCAATTAATTAATTCCACAGCTAGTAATATCAATCCCCGCTACATTAATAATATTTAATATAACTACCTATGGAAATAGTACGTACGTATAGATGATACAATTACAATTTTACTATAAGAATTCAACACAGAATTTTTTTATATAAAAACCTAAATTTAAGTAAAAAGAAGGAAATCAATTAAACAAACAAAAAAACAAAGAAGCTCCTGGCAAATTTAAATTCAAAAAGATATTTAGTAGTCGTTATTTCTTCCACCATAAGAGTTGGAATTGTCATTACCATATGAGTTATCATTATCATTTCTTGAAGATGAACCATAAGAGTTATCATTATCATTTCTTGAAGATGAACCATAAGAATTGTCATTAGAAGATGAACCGTAAGAATTGTCATTGTCGTTTCTTGAAGAAGAACCGTAGGAGTTATCGTTGTCATTTCTAGATGAAGAACCATAAGAGTTATCGTTATCATTTCTTGAAGAGGAACCGTAAGAATTGTCATTGTCATTTCTTGAAGAAGATGAACCATAAGAATTGTCATTGTCGTTTCTTGAGGATGAACCATAGGAGTTATCGTTGTCATTTCTAGATGAAGAACCGTATGAGTTATCGTTGTCATTTCTAGATGAAGAACCGTATGAGTTATCGTTATCATTTCTAGATGATGAACCATATGAATTGTCATTGTTATCATTACCAGAAGAAGAAGAATTAGAATTCTTGTTCTTGTAGGAATCATAAGCAGAAGTTGCTTTTTCCTTCAGAGTGTTTTGGAATTCTTTGTCTTGTAATTTATCTTTAACAGTATCGAATAAACCCATTTTGTAAGTTGTAATTGAGTAATTTAAATAGAAATACACTGTATCTATATAGGAGAAAAAGAAACAGAGATGTTTGAAATAAGAAAAACTTGGGAAATTGACCTCCTTTTATAGTTTATCGTAATTTCAGTTACACTACATGCAGTTTACCACAGTTGGCTATGTAGCACACCGCAATTACCCAATTACGTCGAATTACCCCATAACAGCAGTTTCTGAAATGAAATTACTGTAATATGAAATCATGATGATCTATTCCGGCATATTCTCTATATACAAATTACACTCGGCCGCGAGTCGCGGTCACAGGCTCGCGGCTCGCGGCCTCGGTGAGCTTATGGCTGCTTAGACTGGCTTAGAAAAGGTACAAACCCGCGAGAAATGACCGCGATATATGTCTTTAGTTGGCTCTACAACCAACAATTAACAATTAATTATTATAATAGCTAGTATATGATTCATATATATATGAAATTCAATTCAACAAAATGGATTGAGTACATACTACATGTAACATGTGGTAATTCTAACTCAAAAAAAAGGTTGGGCTGATCGAGAGATGATCTATCGGAAATTAGTCTACTCACTCAATCAACTGCCGCACCTCAACTCAACTATCTTGAACTATGGCTAGCTAGCTATAGCTATTAGCTGTAGTGTAGTGGCAGCAGACAGTTACCATTGATCTTACAATATTTACTGTATCGCAATTACATCTTTGAAACAAAATCATGAAAAGATAAATATGTTTTTATAGGAAACAAATTAAATATAGATCAAAACATAAAATATGAATTTAATTTAATAAGAAAAAAGATAAAGAGAACTTAGAAACAAGAATCCAGCTTATTAGTAGTCATTGCTGCCACCATATGAGTTATCATTACCTGATCCACCATATGAATTGCCTCCTCTACCAGAAGAGGAACTACCATAGGAGTTATCATTATCGTTATCTCTACCAGAGGAACCGTATGAAGAGGAAGAGCCACCGTATGAATTATCATTATCATTGTCTCTACCAGAAGAACCATAAGAACTTTCATTGTTTCTACTAGAAGAACCATATGAACTTTCATTGTTTCTACCAGAAGAAGAAGAAGAAGAACCATATGAGTTATCGTTATCTCTACCGGATGAACCATAAGAAGATGATGAACCACCATATGAATTATCATTATCTCTACCAGATGATGATGAACCATAAGAGTTGGAGTTGTCGTTATCTCTACCAGATGAACCGTAAGAAGAAGAGGAACCACCATATGAGTTATCATTGTTTTTACTAGAGGAACCATATGAATTGTCATTGTCATTGTCTCTACCAGATGAACCATAAGATGAAGAGCTTCCACCATATGAATTGTCATTATCTCTACCTGAGGAACCATATGAATTGTCATTATCTCTACCTGAGGAACCATATGAATTGTCGTTATCTCTACCTGAGGAACCATAAGAGTTATCATTGTCTCTACCACCGTATGATGATGATGAACCACCGTATGAGTTGTCGTTGTCAGAAGAACCGTATGGCATTTTTAAATATGTTTAAGTTGTAATTGAATGTAAATTAACCCTAAGAGATCAATGGAGTAGGAAAAGAAAGATGTGGCCACAATCATTTTGCAAGAGTGGGGAATTGGCCCTTTTTATACTTGTTTTTCTCTTAATTCAAGTGAAATCAGGAAATCAGGAAATGTAGCACTGACCCGACAGCGCCGCAGTTTCTTGAAACTATCTTACATGGGCAGGCGGCCGCGTACATGCTGCGCTAATATACTGGCAATAATACTACAGTAGCTGCTACAACACGTATACGTATACAGGTCTACTAACCTATATATTCAATATATTAACTCAATTAATTGATAAACAGTATTAATATGGCTATACAGTAATATAGAAATCAATTGAGCAGAACGGATGGCTGATTGCCCTAGCAAACAGCTATTTAGTAGCGTTGGATCATTAATTTATAGAATAATTGGTGGTACGTCGTATAGACAAATTAATATAACAAAATCATTCATGCATCAATCAATTTACAGCTATAGCTTAATTTCAGTATATCAGTATAGCTATATAGTCTATAGAGCTTAGCAGCTATATATATATAGTAAACTTTTTACAGCTCGATAATATATATAATTCCAGTATATTACAGTTCTTTTAGACTTTTACCCATATGGGTACGTGGGATATTTGAAATTACTGAATTAATTCAATTAATTAAAGATCTATAAATTGGGAAGTAAGACCACTTATTTTAGTTTGTTAATTGACATATATATCCAGGTTTAGTATTTATAACTTTGATAATAATTACTTGATTTGACAAATCGACACTGATACACTGATATGAAGTCAATTATAATAATTACGCGTACAATTTTAAAATTAAATAATTAACGTTTTTTAACCGAATCTCACTACCCCTTGCGGCTCAGATCAGATCTGCTGTCAAAACAACCGGCCGGAATCTGGCTACCGGATTATTCGGATTAATTAATTTAAATGGTTTTCTATATAACTTTTTCAACAAATGTATAAGAATTAGAGTGTACTAATTGGACTTGGCCAGTTATACATAAGTTTGAATGTATATAGAATATTAGAATCTTATAAATTTATTCGATATGCTTTTGGTTAATACTGGCCATTCTATCAAATCAGTTAAAGACTTTCTTTCCAAATTGAATAAAACCAATCATTACTAACAACTTAACAACTTAACAAGACAATTAAGAATTACTTTTATCAAGTAATATAAATAATAGTAATAAATTAGCAATATCATAAGCAAATAATCAAAAATTAAATTTAAAAAATAAAAAAAATGAAACAAATAGAAACCAAACCAGCTATATCAACTATAATATCGTTTTGTAAGTTCTTTAAATCCAGTCAATTCACAGCAGTTTCAGATAACTCTAAACCAGAAGTAGCATATTGAAAATCTATTATGTAGGTAGTTTTATATTTTGGTAAATACAATAAATTTTCTTTTCTAATATCATCATGTCTAATTCCAATTCTAGCCAATTTAGATATTTCTTTTCCAGCAAATTCAAATTCTTCTTCAGTCTTCGGATATCTAGCATCTTTCAAAAACTCAAGTAATAACAGGTCCTGAAATCCATCTCATGGAATCACCTTTAACCTTGACTAGTTGATTTATCATACCAGAATATAAAAAATTTGGGACGAGAATTTGATATTATGCTTGTGTGCCAAGTTATACTTATAAATTTCCTGTAGAATTTTGATCTCATTATTGAATTGTTGAATAAAATAATCTTTATATTCCTTACAGCTATGATGACCAAAATTATGAGTATTACCAAATGTTTTAATAAAACTTAAATCTAAGATTTCCAACACAACCAAACAATAATGATTTATCCTGATTTGTTTTAATTGGTGCAATACCGCTGAGTTCATGGATGGCATTATGTAATCTATCATAATTGATTAATGCGTTAATTATTTCTTTGACTGTTGAAGATTTTAAAGTAAAAAAATGGTTATCTTCTTAAACTTCTTTGCATTTCTTGAGGAGGAATTCTATATCTTCTGCTATTTGGTTAACTTCTGGTGATGAATCATTACTAATCTTAATGATTTTTAAAGGAGGACCTTCTTGACTGGACATTATTTGGGTTAACTTGTAGCTAGGTGTATGAAGGGAATCTTGAAAGGAGGGAAGGCAAATTTGAAAAAACGGTAGTACGTTATTAAAATTGGCGTGTCGGAAATCATTAAAGCCTATAGCCGACGCCTATAGCCGACCCGATAATAAGGTTTGACATGTGGTGTTAACAACTGAACAAGATTTAACTTATTTAAGATATCTGGTGTATGATGTCCATCTTCTTTCTTTTTCCACCAGGCTCATATTATGGTGGAAAGAGAAAAGGAAAGTCTAAGTTCCTCTGAAAGACCTACAAGAGAAGAAATTCAAGTTACAAATCCAGTGAGATCACCTGTGTTTCAAATTGAATATAACAATTCAAATTATATCTTTACTCCTGAATTTAATATAATTAAAGGAAGAGTCGGTTTTGAATTTACAAAATATGCTGATCATATAATTTCAATTGATGTTGGTTTTAAAGGTTTAGTTCAAACTAATTATAAATCAATTGAAAAATTAAATAAATTAATTACAATTAAAAATATGTTTTTAAATATTCCATTATTTGAATTTAAACGTAATTTATTTGCAACTCTTGATTTAAAAAATGGTGAATCTTTTGGTCCTGGTAATGATATGATGTTTCCATTTGAATTTTCTTTTCCAAATGAATTAATTACAAAATTACCTTCTTCATCTTTTGAAAATGATACTATTATTAATAATAAATCTTATTATTTAAATTCACTTTATTATTTATTCATTAATATAACATATCATTCAATAACTGATGATAATAAATTAACTTATTTAAATTATATAGTTCCAATTAATTATCAAGATGAATGTTCATATGATATTAAAATTGATAATGATTTAAATTATATTGCTTATAAATCATTTTTATATGAAAATAAATTAAAAAAATATATTGAATCAAATGATGATGAATTAATTAAATCAAATTTTAATCAAATTCCTAAAAAGACAAAATTAATTAGATCAATTTTTAATAAAAATTATAAAAATAATTCATTAAAAAAAATTTCAAAAAATTTAATTTTAAATATAACTTGTGAAATACCAAAATTAATAAATTTAAATTCAAATTTTGATGAATTTGAATTAATATTTGAAATTCCAAATATTGATGATATTGATATTTCTGATTTTAAAATTAATAATCATTCAACTGAATTAGGTTTATTTGAATTAGAAGAAATTTCTATATCAACAATTCAATCAAATCATATATCTCATAATGATAAATATGATAAAATTATTAATAATGAATTTTTATTTTATCAAAGAATAAGGAAATCAGGTATTAATGATAAAATAATTTTTGATATATGTAATTTTAATTTTGATGAATTAACAAAAACATTTATTTGGAAAACAACTTTAGGTCATTTAATAAAGAATCATAATCCATTAATTAGTTTTATGAATGATAAACAAATTATTGGAAATTTAAAATTAGATTCATATTATCAAAATTCAAATTCATTTCAAATTATTTTTAAAATTGGTAATAATCAAATTAAAGAACATAAAGTTAAAACTTATCAATTTAAACGTGATGTTGGATTTAATATTAAATATCAAAATAAATCATGTAAAAGATTATTACAAACTAATTCAATTTATATGGTTAAACAATTTCAAAAAAGAAAAGATTTCCAAGTTGATGGAATTAATGGAATTTGGAAAACTTTCTTTGATGGAAGAAAATTTGGATTTCATTCAAGTAAGACACCAATTAATCTTTTTAATGAAATTGAAACAATTCCTTCATTAAGTTCATAACAAACATGATTTTTTTTTTTTTTTTAGAGTATAGACATGCAAGCTTTTTCATTTAGAATTTTTTAGATTTATTATTTATTTCTATTATGTATTTTTAATTTTTTATAATTTTAACCTTGTAACTATAAAATTAAATAAGTAATAATTATGAGCAAATATATCAATAATATATCAATAGATTTTAACAATATAACCTTTTAGATTGATCTTGCATGGAACTTGATAGAAGCCTCTTATCACAATCATAGTAAAAACGATTCCCATATTGAAACCAAATTTACTATTGAATGTCTTGCATCTGGTTTAGATCAGTTAAGATACGAGATCAATAACATTTCGTTAATATTACTATATCTTGTGACTATTATTTTAAAAGTTCTTACCATCTAATATTTTGTCATATCAATCAATGATCAAGATCAAGCAAGTCATCGATCCATCATGGTGGAGAAACTCGCTTTCCGAAACTACGAAATATCAGCCACAATCAATGCGCCACGACGTATTATTGTAAATTGCAATTAAATAGAACAATCAACTTAACTAAAGAAAAATGCAAATAAATGTTAAAGAAATACAAGTAATGATTATCTAAAAAACAAAACTTTGGAATGCAAAAAAAATTAAAACAGGTAAATTAAAAAAATTAAAAAATTAAAGAAATAAAAAAAATAGAGTCTTTATAAATTATAATTCATTAAATCAATTAAATTGAATTAAATTTAAAATGGGGGTAAAATGGTAAAATAATAGAAATGACAAGTAGGAAGTAGGCGAATATCGATAATAAATGTAAAAAAAAACAATGAAGAGATTAAAAGTCCTGATAATGTAAAATAGTATTGAATTGAAACTGTTGATAGATGTTAAAATTAATAAATCATTCTTCTTCTTCTTCTTCCTCATCTTCATCCTTTGATTTAGTTTTCTTAACTGTTTTCTTAACTGGTTCTTCTTCCTCCTCTTCTTCTTCTTCAGCTTCTTCTTCAGCTTCAGCTTTCTTACTAGCTTTCTTAACAACCTTTGGTGACTCTTCTTCTTCTTCTTCTGGTTCAGCTTTTTTAACTATCTTTTTAACAACTTTCTTAGGCTTTTCTTCTTCCTCTTCTTCTTCTGGTTCCTCTTCTTCTACAACCTTTTTAACTGCTTTCTTGACAACTTTTTTTGGTTCTTCCTCTTCCACTTCTTCTTCTTCTGGTTCCTCTTCTTTCACGACTTTTTTAACTACTTTCTTAGGCTTTTCTTCTTCCTCCTCCTCTTCTTCTGGTTCCTCTTCTTTCACGACTTTTTTAACTTTCTTAACAACCTTTTTTGGTTCTTCGTCTTCCTCCTCTTCTTCATCTTCGTCAACTTCTTCAGATTTGGATTTAGTTTTCTTAACAACCTTCTTCTTTGGTGCTTCTTCTTCTTCTTCTTCCTCTTCTGGTTCTTCTTCTTCTTCTACAACCTTTTTAACTGTTTTCTTAACAACTTTATTAGGTTCTTCTTCTTCCTCCTCTTCTTCATCTTCATCTTCATCAATAACTTTCTTCTTCTTAATAGTCTTTTTAACTGGCTTTTCTTCTTCTTCTTCTTCTTCTTCTTCCTCATCTTCTTCTTCTTCAACTGGTTTAGTCTTCTTCTTAACAACCTTCTTAACTGGTTCAGCTGCAATTGATTCAGGAGTTAAAGGAGCAGTTTGAGCTGGAACAGGAACATATTGAATTTGAACAGGTTGTTGAGGATACTGAGCAGGTTGTTGAGGGTATTGTTGAGGGTATTGAACTGGTGGTTGAGGGTATTGAGCTGGTTGTTGAACATATATAACTTGTGGTTGAGGTTGAGCAGGTGGTGGAACTGAAGCGACTGAAGCAACACCAACTGGTGGTGTTGAAACTGCTGCAGCTGCAACAGGAGCTGGAGCTGGAGCTGGAACAGCAGCAGGAGCAGGAGCAGGAGTAGCTGGAGTGGTGGCAGCAGGAGCTGGAGCAGGGGCTGGAGTAGTAGTAGCAGCAGCTGGAGCTGGAGCTGGAGTAGCAGCAGCAGCAGCAGCAGGAGCTGGAGTAGTAGTAGCAGCAGCAGGAGCTGGAGTAGCAGGAGCTGGAGTGGCAGCTGGTTTAGCGGCAGCAGCTTTCTTTGTTGGGTCTTCAAGAGTTGGTAAAAGGTCAGTTGGGCTTGATGTTGCTAAATCGTGTTGATAGTCAGTGTAAGCTTGTGTAGTTTCTTGACGAACATTTAGAAAGACCTTATACATTCTTTCTAAAAGAATTATATTGGAGATAGCCCCTGTGACGATGACAGAGAGGGAGATGGGCATGACGAGAGATGGAACGTAGCTATGAGCAAAGCAGGTCTGTGATCAGTGGTGAACCTTGTTGAAGAAGAGTTAGGTGAAACAGAGAGGGCCCAATCGCCTTCTGAGTTTTCTCTAAAATTAAAAAAACGTAAACAGAGATCAAACGAGCCGCAGACTATTTTTGCGTTTCCTCTTTCGGCCATGTGGTGATCCCGTCGCTAACTGGCCTGCAACTAGCCCAATGCGGCAATTGATTTAACTGAGATAAGCAATTTTTATACCCCTAAATTCATATAGTATTTAGCTATAGTATTTACAAATACAAATTAAAATTAAATTCACATTCACAACTTTTAACTTAATAAAAATTATATACACACTGTAGCTCAATTCTACAATTAACTCAATCATTTGAAATTAATTAATAGTTGATAAAAGTTGAGCTAAACATGTTCTAGTTGTAGCATCTTCTCTTAATAATCCAGTAAATGTTTCATCTCTTAAATATTTAGGTAATCTATCCTTTAAAGCAACTCTTGCATCTAAATTATCAGATAATCTTAAATAACATCTAATAACATGTCTTAATAATCTACCAGTTGGATTTAAAACTAATTGTTCAATCATTAAATGTAAAACATTAGCAACTGCATCAAATCTATCATAAGTTTGACAAACATATGATAATCCTGCATCATCAACTAAAATCTTTTGAACTATAAAAATTGCAACTGTTTTACTTAATTCACTTGATGATTCCATAATTTTTAAACATAATGGAATAATTTCAGTTGTTAATAAAAATTGAATAACTTCAGGTGTATCATTTTTAACTAATGCTCCAATTACACCTAATGATGTTAATCTTAAATATTCAAATGGTCTTTGCTTTGAATTAGTATTTAAAAATGGATATAAAAATAATGGAATTTGTGCATTTAAAAATGGTGTTCTTGTATCTGGATGTGATGCAACACATTGTAATAAAGCTAATGCATTACAAACTCTATTTGAAGCAGGCGTAGTTAAAGTAGGTGGTGATAACAAAGGATAAACTGCAATAATCTCTTCTAATAAACTTGTCATTACACCAAATGAATTCCATAAAACTAATGCTAAATCATCATAAAATTCTCTTTTTTTACCCAATTCTAATAATGCTTGTTCTTTATTTGGTCCGTAGACTAATTCAATAATCCATGAATACACTTTTTCATCATTTAATGCTTTCTTTCCTGTAGCTTGAGTATTTGTACCAGATGTATCAGCTGTTGAAATATGAACGCCAATAGGAGTTGAAGAATCACTTGCACTTGAATCTAATAATTGATTGTGAGATTGTGTTGGTGTTTGAATTTGTTGATTTTGTTGTTGTTGATTTTGTTGTTGTTGTTGCTGCTGCTGCTGTTGCTGTTGCTGTTGTTGTTGTAGAGCAGCTGCTTGTAGCTGTTGAGCAAGTAATGAAGCATTTGACTGTGGTGGACCTTGATTCAAGTTGAACGATCTTTGTTGATTGAGTTGGTTCTGTAACAGGGTGGGGTCGGGGGTGAAGTTCTGTCTAGGATACATAGCTGGATATTTGGAAAGGAGGGTATAATACAAGAAATTGGATGAGCTTTAGTGGTTGGAAATGGTTTTTGGTTTTTGATTTTTTGCTTTGAGAAATTTGAGAGCGAATCAACTTTTGGCTTAGAGCCTTAGACTATGTTAAATTGTTAATAGAATACTATTATTTCTTAATTATTTAGCTAGATCATTCTAGCCATGCAAAAGTAAAGAAAAAACACTCAGTGAAAAACAAACTCGTATCATCATAAGATAACAAAAAGATAAATGAAAAGAAAAAAAAAACAATATTTAAAAATGCAAATTTAATAATAACAAAACCAAACTCAATAAAGAAACCTATTAATTAAAAGAACAAATATCTGGAATAATATAACCCAATCTTTGTCTAGTATCATCTAAAAGTTCCCATTCTTCACCTTTTGGACCTCTAATCATAACATCCATTCTAGCACAATCATTATTTGGATCATTTTTATCACCTAACCAAACATCTTTAACAGGTAAAAATCCAAACTTTTGATATATAGGAAGATTTATTAAGGCTGAACTTTCTAAATATGAAATTCCATTACATGGATCAATATAATTTTGAAACATAAAATTAAATAAAGTTCTAACATTACCTTTACCTCTAGCATTAGGAGTTGAACCTAAATAAACTAAAGTCCATAAATTATCAGAATTTGGTTCAAATTCTAAAATTTCATCACATTGATCATGTAAAATTTTAATCAATGTACCAAAGACTCTTTTACGACCTTCTGATCCAGCTAACCAAGCAAATTTTGCAAATCCTGATTTCATCATAGTTTTATAACTTTCAACATCATCTGATTTTGGACCTGTCCATAATGCAACTGTTTCAAAAGAATCTTCATGTTCATGATTATCACCTTTTATTGCAATGACATAACCTTCTAAAATATGTGAATAAACAAATGCTTCAAATAATAATAAATCACATTTTTCTTTAAATTCAGGATCGTTTTCTAAATGTCTTGTACAATATCTTGCAACTTCATCGTTTTTAAATGCTAAAAACAATGTTTTTGCTGCTTTTTTATAATCTTTTATAGTTAAAATCTCAGGTTTAGAAGATATAGACATAGTTATTATAGATAAGATAAGTTTGTTGATGATTTGATGAGTGTAAAAAGCTCAAGAATTGTAGAAAACCCAGGAAAACCCAGAAAAAAAAAGTGATCTTTGTTGGTCATTTCAACTCCACTCCCTCCTTGACAACTGGATGGCAAATACGGTAAATACCATAACTGGCTTTGTTTGTTGTACATAAACTAGAATATCATCTTTGGTCGTAGCAAGTGTTTGAATCGCGGTTATCGTTATCAACATCGGAGATATTACGTGATATTACGTAGTTGGTTTTTTGTTTCTTATAAGTTTCTCTAAAAGACAGTAAACAATTTATATATAGGATAGTATGTTAAGAATCATTAAATTAAGAATATTATAAGTAGTTATTTATTTAGCAACAGAAATCTCATGAACAACGTATCCACGCTTTTCTCTAACTTCATTCAAATATTTCCATTCTTCACCTTTTGGTCCTCTAATCATAACATCCATCCTAGCACAATCACCATTTGGATCATCTTTATTACCTAACCAAATATCAGCAACTGATCTTAATCCAAATTTCTCATAAATTGGAATATTTATATGTGAAGAACTTTCTAAATATAATAAACTACCATCAACATCAATATAATTTTCAATCATATATTCAAATAATGCTCTAACATTACCTTTACCTCTTGCATCAGGTGTTGATCCTAAATAAACTAATGTCCAAATATTATCACTATTTTCTTTATCTGTATCTAATATATCATGTGCTTCATCATGTAAAACTTTAAACATCGTATTAAATATTCTTTTACGACCTTCTGATCCAGTCATCCATGCTAATCTAGCAAACCCAGATCTTAATAAAGTTAAATAATCTTCAAAATCACTATTTGGTGACATCCAAACTCCAACTGTTTCAAAAGTATCTTTATTTTCATAATCATCACCTTTAACACCTACAACTAAACCTTTTAACATATGTGAATAAACATATGATTCATATAATAATATATCACATCTTTTTTTTAATTCTGGATCAGTATCTTCTAAATGACGTGAAACAAATCTAGCAACTCCATCTTCTGGTCCAAATGATTCATATAATGTTCTAGCTGCTTTCTTATAATCTTCAAGTTTTAATATTTCAACTTTAGATTTTGTAACTTTTGTTGTAGACATGGTTTTATTGTGAGTTCTTTTAAATGACAAAAGTGGTGGGATTTCACTCTATAAATATGGTGGATGATATAACCATCCAGTATAAATTTGTCGAATTATAATCAAATCGAAATCGAAAATATAACCTGTAGAAACATCTTAGCCATAAAAATCCCAAAACAGATATTCTAAACGAAAAAAGCTACACCGCGGCTCGCTTGTTTTGAACCTTCAAGTTCACTACTTCAACACTTGTTTTTTGATTTTTTGTTTTTTCTAAAAAAATTATTTATTAGTATACAGAATGTAAAATTAGAGAAATAGACGAAATAAAAACTACAAATATGAAATCAGAAGACTATATAGAAAGGAAAAATATTCAACATGAAAATTAAGAAAGATAAACGAATGGAAATAAGTACTATAAAATTGATAAAAAGAGACAAATGTAACTATAATAATGTCAAAAATATCGTTCAAATCCTTTGAGAATATACTTGAAATGGAATACTATATCTTGAAGTGATCAAAAACAACGTAATGGTAGAAATGGAGATAAATTAATAGAACGAATGAATGGAACCCAAATGAAAACATAAAATTGAAATTGAAAGCATCGTAAAATAAAAATTAAATGGGTATGTGCTTTTACCGAACTATTTTGGGTATAATGAATGATAAAAGCAATTGAATAATAAAAAAACAAAAAAGATTCTAGGTTTGTTAACGTAAAGTAAGCATCAAATCTTCAACACTTTTAGATCCATTTCTAGCATGTCCAGGAATAAAAAAATCATCTTCTTGTTCACGAATATCAAATAATTTCCAAAATTTTAAATTTTCATCAGCTGCCAGAGTTGCTAATGTTGTACCATCTGGTGATAAGCAACTATTTAGAACTCTTGATTCATGTGCATTCATAATAACACCAGTCTTCTGTAATGTAGGATAACTATAAACTGTAATATCATTATTTGGGAATCCATGAGTAGCAGCTATTTCATTTCCAATACCATTTGAATAACCCCATTTTAAAGATGAAACTTGTGAATCTGTTTCAATTGTATTAACTCTAGCACCAGTTGTAGTATTCCAAAAATGAATCTTACGACATGAAGAACCACCACCAGTTGCTAATAATGAAGTTTGAGTTGGACACCATGATAAAGCTTTAACTGCTGCATTATGTGCTGTTTTTGTGAATTGAGGAATTGAAGCTCTAGCATCCCATATATTAACAATATTATCATTACCACCAGATGCAAACTGAGTACCATCAGATCTCCATTCAATTCCACAAACTTCAGCAACATGATTATTTAAACTAGCTGTAATATGATTTGCAACTCTAACATCATGATGGAACATTTGACCTGATCTTGAACCTGATGTTATAATATGTTCATTCCAACAGTGTGCACTAACTCTAGAATCATGACCTGACATTGTTCTTAACCTTTCATTAACTTCATAATTCCAAATTTCAACTGACCCATCATCTAAACCAACAGATAAATAAACACCATCTTGAGACCATCTAATAGAAGTAACAATTGAATCACATTCAGCTGCTAGATTAACAGAACCACTTGAAGCATTCCAACAATAAACAGCGTTTTCTAATGCAATTGCTAAAACATTTTCGGAAGACCAACTTAATAAGTTTAGATAAAAGTCATCAATTAAACCAGGAGCATCAAGAACTTTTTCAGGGCAAGTTGGAATTTTCTTTAATCTAGCTTGAGCAGCAGTAGTTGAAATTGTTAATTTACTTTTAAATTGATTAGTCTTTAATTTTGCAATTTTCTTTGATTCTGGAGCGGCAGGTTGAAATTGTAATATTCTTTCACCAACTTCTAAACCACAAGCTTGAGCAACTGTATTTTTATAAATTTTTGAAGTTTGAGATTCAATATGTTCATAAGGTAAATCACAACTTAATGGAACCTTTTCTTCTAAAGTTAATTTACCAGAAGTTGTTTGTCTTGATGGAATAAATCTATCTAGGATTTCATTTGTACTTTGACGACGTAGTTTCTTTGGAGAACCACATAAATCATCAGATTTATTTCTTGAATGTGATCTTTCTAAATTCATACTAAATCTTTTTGAAGACATTGACCAATCTGATGAGACAACATTAAAATTTGGGGATATCACTTTTTGGGTATCTATGATTGAAGTTCTGCTATTACTCATTAAGTTGGGGCTCATGTTACCAAAAACAGTTCTATGCCTTGGAGTAGTATATGATGGGGTTCTTCTATGAGGACTATGATTTGGCATGATGAATGAAGAGAAGACAAGACAATGATAAGTTTTCTATTTGATTTAATTAGTAATTTAAATATAAGTTTAAGTAATGTTTTTAATTGATTCTAAAAGGGTATAATCTAAAAATTGTTCTTTTTATAGTATATAATGAAAATGTCCTATATAGTTAATTAGCTTGCTATATATTTATTTGTGGGAGCTCTTTAGTATAGGTAACTTAACCTCTTTTTTGTTATGAATTAGATCTAAATTGAGTTGACTATAAAGATAGCTGCTTAGTACCTGTGAAATAATGACAGTATTAAATAGTGGATGAAAGAGAAGGGCTAGAAAACAAGCATGAGAGTATCAGAAGAGCTGGAGCTGTAACAAGCAGATCAAGAAAGAGAAAAGCGTTAATTGGCTTTGTTTACGCTCGGCCCAAAACGGCAAAAGCCACACGGCCGCAGAGCGAGACGCCGACGCAGCGTCGATGGGGTGGTGCACGGGTGTTTTCCAGCGCAGTTACCCGGCCACAGGAGCTCACGCTAAACCCAAACAGCCAGATCATCAAGTACACCTATTTCAACCAATTCAGTTCAATTCCATTTTCCAGAATCTAAAGGACTTTCTTCATTCTCACCTCAACTTAACTCATTTCTTCCCTCCTTATTCAGAAGTCAGATTTATTCAATTAATTGATTTCTTTTTAGTTCCTTATTTTTTTTCAAATTTCAAGTAAACACAACAAATTTCAAAAACAATATTTCAAAACTAAAATATTAATCTATTTCAATAATGTCCACCTTAACTTATAAAAAGTTTGAGGATGTCGAATCGACTGGTCAGCTTCCTGACAAAATGACTGTTTTCCAATCTTGTCAACAATCTTTCAATTCAAGTCCTATTCACGCCAAAAGATGTCGTTTATTATTATCAAGATTATTAAGATTATTATACGCTGGAGAAACTTTCCCAAGAGTTGAAGCAACTAAATTATTCTTCTCTGTCTCTAAATTATTCCATCATGATGATGCTTCTTTACGTCAATTAGTTTATTTAGCTATTAAAGAATTATCTCCAATTTCTGATGATATCTTAATGGCTACTGCTTCAATTATGAAAGATATTCAAAATGGTGAAATTATTTATAAACCAAATGCCGTTAGAACTTTAGCAAGAGTTTTAGATGGTTCAACTATTCCATCTGCTGAAAGATTATTTAAAAATTGTGTTGTTGATAGAAATCAAAGCGTGTCGTCTGCTGCTTTAGTTTCTTCTTATCATTTATTACCAGTCGCTAAAGATGTTGTTAAAAGATGGACTAATGAAACTCAAGAAGCTATTAGTGCAACTAAAAATATTCCACAATCACAATATTCAACTCATGAATTTTATGGTAATTATGGTCATTTACCTTCTACAACTTATGCATATCAATATCATGCTTTAGGTTTATTATATCATCTGAGAAATCATGATAAAATGGCTTTAATGAAGATGATTCAACAATTAAGTGATCAAAAACCTTTAATGAATTCATTTGCTATTTTACAATTAATTAGATTTGTTGGTAAATTAATTGAAGATGACCCAGTTTTAATTAATAGTTTATGGCCATTATTTCAAAATTGGTTAAAAAATAAATCTGATATGGTTGAATTAGAAGCAGCAAGATCCATTTTAAGTTTACCAAAAGTTGGTGCACCTCATCAAATGGCTGCTGTTTCAGCTTTAAAATCTTTATTATCTGTTCCAAGAACTGTTACTAGATTTGCTGCTGTTAGATTACTAAATAAAATTGCTATGAAAGATCCAGAAAAGATTAGAGTTTGTAATGATGAATTAGAAAGTATGATTAATGATTCAAATAGATCAATTGCTACTTATGCAATCACAACTTTATTAAAAACTGGTAGTGCTGATAATGTTGATAGATTAGTTAAAACAATTTCAAGCTTTATGGATGCTATCTCAGACGAATTTAAAATTATTGTTATTGAAGCAATTGGTACATTATCATTAAAATTCCCAGAGAAATATAAATCTATGTTAGAATTCTTAAATGGTTTATTAGGTGAAGAAGGTGGTGCTCCAATTAAAACAGCTATCATCGATGCCATGCTAGACATTGTTAAATTCATTCCTGATTCAAGAGATTTTGCATTAGATATGCTGTGTGAATTTATTGAAGATTGTGAATACACCAACTTAGCAACTAAAGTGATATTTGTTTTAGGTGAACAAGGTCCAAAAACTTCTAATCCAAGTTTATATGTTAGACATATTTATAATAGAGTTGTTTTAGAAAATTCAATTGTTAGATGTGCTGCTGTTAGTGCTTTATCTAAATTTGCATTAATTGATGATGAATCAATAACTACAAGTATTAAGATTTTATTAAAAAGATGTTTACAAGATGGCGATGATGAAGTTAGAGATAGAGCTGCTTTAGCTTTAAGATTCTTATCATCAAAGGATAAAGAACAAGCTAAATCATATGTTGATCCACAATTTGGTTATTGGTTAGCTGATTTGGAAAAGAAATTAACTGTTTATGTTAATAATGAAGATAAATCATCATTCAATACACCATTTGATATCTCTATTGTCACAGCTGCTACATCCGAAGAATTAATGGTAAAAGAATATATATTAAAGACATCATCATTTGATGAACCAAGTGAATCAACAAATAGTGAAGATAAAGGTAAATCTGAATCCGAAGAAAAAGTTACTGATGCCACTAAACAAGCTTTATTACAACAGAAATACGCAGACGAATTATCAACAATTCCAGAAATCGCTGCATATGGTTCATTGTTACATTCATCATCATCATCTGAATTAACTGATAAAGATTCTGAATTTGTTGTTACTGCAATTAAACATATTTTCGATGGACATTTAGTTATTCAATATAATATTTTAAATACTTTACCTGGTGCTCAATTAGAAGAAGTTTCAATTGTTGTTGAACCAGAAAATGAAGAATATGTTGAAGAATTCACAGTTCCAATTGACGTTTTAAAACCAACAACTACAGGATCAATTTATGTTTCATTTACAAGACCAGAAGATATCGAAATTGGCTCATTTGAAAATAACTTAACATTCATAACAAGAGATGTTGATAAGAATACAGGAGAACCATTTGAAGATGAAGAAGGTTTCCCAGATGAATATCCAACTGAACCATTAACTATTCTTCCAGGTGATTTCATTATACCACAATTTACAGCCAATTTCACAAAATCATGGGATGAATTGGATAATGAAAGTAGTAGTGTTTTCAACTTGGGTGATTCATCAACTGTTGATTTACAAGATGTTATTAATAATTTAATTAAATCATTAAGTATGATGCCATTAGAATCAAGTAATTTGGTTGTGTCAAGTGCTAATCATACATTAAAATTATTTGGTAAAACTATTCAAGGTGATAAAGTTGCAAGTTTAATAAAATTAGCATCAAGTTCGAGAGGTGTTTTAATGAAAGCTGAATGTAGATCAACTAATGCTGCATTAAGTGAAATGATTATTAATAATATAGAGTAAGGTTTATGATTATGAAAACTTGTTTTCTGTAATTAATATTTAATTATATCTGTGGTACAATATTTACATAGTTATAAATATCATTTTTTTGTTTTTGTTTTCTTTATTCTTTTATTTTACTTTTGTATAATTTCTATCTCATAAATTTGTGTTTTCCATTGTGTCCTTTTTCATTTCTAATTAGTTTTAAAATAAAATTTACATTATTTTGAATTAATAAGAATACATTTAGTAAATATACAAGAGGAAATGGGGTATTAACAAAAAAAATAAATTAAAGCATTTTATATACACAACTCTACTTAGATCATAATATGTACAAGAATCTAAGTACTGTAAATTGAAATATAGGAAATTTGTAAATGCAAATTAAACATTTAAATATCAAAACCATAACCTTTCATACAAGATTTGTAAGATGTGAGTATATCTTTACATTTTGGTGAATCAGTACCATAGAATAAAAAGCATTCATCTCTACTTGATTTTTCAGGTATACAAACACAACATGGTTTTGGTTTAGCTGTAAAAAAAATTAATTTTATTATTGATTAGTAATTTGGTTTAAAAAAAAGATAAGAAAAAGTTGTTGTTTAGATACATACAATCATCAACTGTTTTCATTGGACAAGCTTGAGAACTGGCTGGTTCAGACATTTTATATGATATATTGATTTTTATGATAAATTGTTATTTTTCAATGGAATCTAGTGATTCGTAGTAGTGAAAATAAAATAGAAATGAATAAACGTTTTTTTGAAATTGCTCATTTTTTGACTATTTTGTGGCGCATTACTGTCTCCAGGCGCAGCAAAGGCCCTTACCAAGCTAAGGCTCATTAAATACTACAAAAACCGTTTTAATTATAAAGTATTGATAGTGAATCAGTTTAATGAATTAAGTACTGCTAATTCAGCTAACTTCCAGTTGATGGAATGAGAATATTGTCTGCAAAATCCACGAAGACTGCCAATTTCAAGGTAGACTGCTGCACGGGTTTGTTAATAAAGCTAGCAAGCCTTGATGGTACGTTAATTGCATCGATCTGAAGTTGGATCAAAGTAATTGTATTTTAACCAGTATCAGTCTCTCCTACTTAACCCCAGCTATTCAACACAACTACAGGACAGCCAAACAAGGCGTCAAACATGAACATGAACTTGATTGGAATACTCTAAAATACCGCTATAATTCAAATCTCAACACCCAGCAAAACAAAATAACAGTAACTACAACTTCTTTTCCTTCTCTTTCGTATAAGCAAATCCTCTTCTTAAGTCTACCACATCATAAACTACTCTTTTCAAAGTTATGACGTCCACTTTAGCTTCTCCTGATGAAGGCAGATGTGAACTACTTGGCCCTTTTGCCTTGGTTGTTCAAGGTGTTATGGGTTTGTTGGCTCTTTCATCTTTAGTTTGGAAAAGATCAAAAGAGTATCCACATAGAAGACCTTGGAAAATTTGGTTCTTTGATGTTTCTAAACAAGTCTTGGGTGCTATTGGTATTCATTTATTAAATGTGTTTTTAAGTATTCTTGGAGGCAATTCAGATAAATTTATGAATCTTGGAAATCCAGATGATGAAGATGATCATAATGATGATGATTGTGAACATTGTGATAATCCATGCAATTATTATTTCTTAAATATATTATTTGATACTACAATTGGAATTGCAATTTTATGGGGTGCTTTATATTCAATTTTTGCTTTAGCTAGAAAAATGGGTCTTCAAGGTATTGAAAGTGGTCAATATGGTAATCCACCAAAATATTCATCATATTTTAAACAATTAGCATTATACTTCTTAGGTTTAATCTCAATGAAATTTATTATTTCAGTTGTTTTATTCTTATGTCCATTTTTAATTACATTTGCAAGTTGGATTTTAAGTTGGTCTGATGGAATTCCTGATGTTCAAGTGTTTTTCGTTGTTTTAATATTCCCATTAATCATGAATACTGTTCAATACTATATCATCGATAATATTATTCAATCTCCAGAATATCATGCTTCAAATCAACTTGCAAGAAAAATAGATGAACAGCAAGTTTCTGCTACAACTGATGACCTTGAAGCTGATCAACAACATTCTGTGCACGGTATGCTAGGACAGCACGAGCCACCACCCGATGCTATGGAAGGAGAGATAGTCGACCCTCCTTCCACCACTGCTGCTCCTACCAAGTAACCTATTTATTTTTCTTTTCTACGTACCCTGTTGTATAATAACCTCAATTGATAAAGTGCTCCCAACAACACACCCGTGCACCGCTGCACCGCTGCACAGCCCGGCACGATAAGCTAAAATTAAAATCCATTTTGTATCAAAAACAGACGACAGGACCCTTTAAATGTGCCCTTTTTTCTCCAGAATTGGTTCAGTAAGATACTCAACGTTGACCTGAAGATGAACTTCTTTACCTCAGAGAAGCAGCTTTTATCAGAAAGTCCATCCTTCAATTCTGATTCAATCAAACATCCATCAGCAATTTCAGCAATTACCCCAGCATCAGCATGTACAACTCAATCATACAGAAAGTTAAAGATGTTATTTATTGGTAGTGTTGTTTATTTAATCCTGATAATATCAACTTTCAAGCCATTAGCTAACTGTTTTCAATATTATGGTCCTGGTGATACTCCACAATTTCAGCAACCAATTATTCCAAATTATTCCGGTAAAAAAAACATTATTATGATGGTTACTGATGGTACTGGTGTTAGTTCAATAAATACTGCTCGTACTTTTAGACAATTTAGAGATGATTTAGCATATGATGACATTTTAGAACTTGATAAATATTTAATTGGTAGTTCAAGAACAAGAAGTTCTTCATCATTAGTTACAGATTCGGCAGCAGGAGCAACTGTTTTTTCTTGTGGTATTAAAACTTATAATGGTGCTATAGCAGTTGACCCTTTTAAAACTCCACGTGGTACAATATTAGAAGCATTGAAATTACAAGGTTATAAAACTGGTTTAGTTGTTACTACTTCTTTAACTGATGCAACACCTGCTGCATTTAATGCTCATGCTGATGATAGAAGTTTTCAAAGTTTAATTGCATCACAACAATTAGGTTTCAATACAACTTTAGGTTTAGTTACTGATTTAATGATTGGTGGTGGTAGATGTTTTTATTTACCTGGTAGTCATCCAGATGGTTGTAGAGACGATGAAATAAATATTGTTGAAGAAGCTAAAAATTTAGGATTTAATGTTGCTTTAAATAGAGAAGAATTTGATCAATTTCAATTAGGTCAAAATGTTTCATTACCTTTATTATCATTATTAGCATATTATAATATTCCTTTTGATTTAGATAGAAATCCAAAAGAATATCCTTCATTACAAGAAGAAGTTATAATGGCATTAAATGTTTTATCAGAAGCTACAAAAGATTCAGATCAAGGTTTCTTTTTATTAATTGAAGGTTCAAGAATTGATCATGCAGGTCATCAAAATGATCCAGCTGCACAAGTTAGAGAAGTTTTAGCATATGATAAGGCATTTAAATCAGTTATAGATTTTGTTGATGAAACAGATGTTGAAACATTTGTTATATCTACATCAGATCATGAAACAGGTGGATTAGCAGTTGCTAGACAAACTAATCCATCATTTCCTGAATATTTATGGAAACCAGATGGATTATTAAATGCCACAAAATCAGGTGAATACTTAACCAATAAATTATCAACATATAAAGCAATTTCAAAAGATGATTTATTTAATTTTGTTAAATTTGAAATTGTTGAAAAAGATTTAGGTATATTAGATTCAACTGATAAAGAAATTAAAAAGATTTTATCAAAAAATCATAATCCAAATGATATATTTAATGATATGGTTTCAATTAGATCACATCTTGGTTGGTCAACACATGGTCATACTGCAGTTGATGTTAATATTTATGGACATTCAAATACAGAGAATGGTAAGAATTTAATTTATAAATATTTAGGTGGTAATCATGAAAATATTGAAATTGGTAAATTTTGGGAATTAATAACAGATTCAAATTATGATGAAATTACAGATTTATTAAAAGGTACAAAACATAATCCAAATGATAATGCTAATTCATTAAGTACTGAAGATGAATCTATTAATGATTACTTTACTCATGATCATTTGAATCCTGAATATAGTATTATTGAAGAAAAATTAGCTAAATTTTATGAACATAATGAGAATTTAGAATAGAATTTTTATATATAATTTACTATATTTGTTTATATTTTATTTTTTATATTGTTTTGATATATTTATTTTGTTTGCTTCTTAATTAATTTGTTATTATTTATTGTTTTCTATAGCATTTATTAATGAAGTTGAAATTGAAATTGACTGTATACATTCTAGTTGTGCGGCTTGCTTTAAATGAGAAATCACAAAAACCAATTAAAGCTAGTTATCACCTTCTTCAATAGTATTTATTTGTTTTAGATTACCACAGAAGGTAATATAATATGTCATTAGCAAGATATTTTACAAAACAACTAAGGAATCCATTTATAATTAGAACAATGTCAACAACAAATTCAGCAACAACTAGAAATTCATGTGCAGGTACTCCACCATTAGATAATTCAAAAATTGGACCAATTGAATTATCAATTAAAGAAAAATTAATAAATGAATTTCAACCAACATTTCTATCAATTAAAAATGATTCATGGAAACATGCAGGACATAGAGGATTACAAGGAGCAGAAAATTTAACTGAATCACATTTTAATATAATTATAATTAGTAATAAATTTAGTGAATTTAAAAATTTACCATCAAGACATAGATCAATTTATAAATTATTAGATTATGAAATGAATGATTTAGGTGTTCATGCAATACAATTAAAGACTAAGACTCCATCAGAATGGGATAAAGATCCTTCAAAAGGTAGAAAAGAAAAAGGTGTTGGTAATTGTCATACTGATGATTTATAGTTTTAATTAATTAATTATTTATTTATGTAAACTTTGTTTAATAATGAAAGAATAACATAATTATTTGTTTTAGAATATATAGTTCAAAAAAAAAAAAAACATATAAATAAAAGTAAAAGTAAAAAAAACTATTCATCATCATGTTCTTCTAATAACTTTTGATATTGTTCTTCATTTAACAATTCATCAGCATTAAAATCATCATTAGCTTTAACTTTAACAATCCAACCATCACCCATTGGATCAGAATTAATTAATGAAGGATCACTTTCTAAATTTGAATTAACTTCTAAAACTTCAGAATTTAAAGGAGAATAGATTTCACTTGCAGATTTAACAGATTCAACAGAACCAATGACATCACCTTGTTGAATTGTTGAACCAATTTGATCAACTGGTAATTCAATAAATGTACAATCACCTAATGCATCAGCAGCATATTTTGTTATACCAATAAATGAAGTACCATCATTATGAATTGCAATATATTCATGTTCTTCAGTAAATCTTAATAAAGGTTCAGCATTTGAATATTTAAATATAATTGAATCTTTATTTAAAATATTTAAATTTGTTGATTGAAATCTTTTTAAAGATAAGATAATTGGTTGTTTATACAAGACTTTAGTTGATGTAACAAAAGTGGATTTCAATGATCTGGCAAACATGATGATGGTTGTGAAATGTGATTTACTGTGAAATGGAGTTAAAGAAAAAAGGTGAAAAGAAAATGAGCAAGATCTAAAGCTGGAAATAAGTTGTGTTTTATAGGTTTTTTGGTTTGCAAAGAGTTGAGAGGAATTGAAAAACGCGAATTTGAGAGGCCGGTTGGCAGAGACAGCGGTGAAGGTGGGTTGCTGGAGAGGGATATCTGAGGGTAGGGTTGTGGTTGACGGTAAGTGGTGGTTTAGAGTGTGATTGTAGAGAGAATTGGTGTCAAAACGGTGGAAAGTAGGGTGGAATGGTTGATAACTGGAGAAACCGCCTTCCTAATCGGGCAGGAGCACACGCTCGGTTGTGACCCCAGAGAGATAAGAACGAGTCAGGGGCAGAGTCAATCTGACTTTGCCCGTGACTCTGCCGGTTTTCGTGTTTTCTGAGTTTTTCAAGATTTTTAAGTATTTCTATAATTTACAGTATAATTAATAAAATCAAATATAAAATAAAAGTAGTATGTTGATAATGAAAGATAAATAATAACAAAAAAACAACAACAAGCAATAAAAATAAAGATAAAAAAACAGTGGGAAAAGTCATCTTTCATTAAAGATAGAATTGAAACAAAATAACAAAAAAACAAAAAAAGTAATAGTAATAGTAATAGTAATAAAGATAATTTAACAATTCTTAAAGGATAAAATAATGATAATAATAGAAATATAATAATAAAAATGTATATATGAGCACACCTATTTCTTTTTTTCTTTCAAAGATATAAAAATAAAATAATAAAATAATAAAATAAAATAAAAGTAAAATAAACTCTCTTCATAAAGAATTGTTAAAGCATTGAAAACATTGATCATTGATTGATAGTTCTCTTTCAAAGACAAAATTAAAAAAAAAATTAAAAAAAAAAATAAAATAAAACTCTATATAGTAGCTAAGTAAGCAAAAGATAAAAAATAAATTGATAAAAATTTATATATAAAACAATTAACAAATCTAATATAATTAATTTATTTCATTTTTATTTTCCTTTTCATTTGATTTTTCATTTAATTTTTTTTCTTCATTTAATTTTTCTTCATTTAATTTTTTTTGATTCTCTATATCAAGTAACCAAAATTGAATATTTTTATTTAATTCAATTGATAAAAATTTTAATGAAGGTATAAAATCACCAATTTTATTAAAAAATTCAAATGCAAATCTATTTATAAAAAACATTTGATTTTTTGATAAATTTAAATTTAATTTAATTGCATCAATTGGTTTAATTAATTTAAAATTAAATTTTTTATTAATTATAAAATTATTATTTAATTTTAATAAATTTTCTAAATTTGAAACTTCATTAAATTCATTACCTAATGATAAACCCCATTTAATTGATATATCTAATGGTCTACAAACATTTGATATATCTGCACATTTAATTAATAAGCATGATAACATTTCATAAATTTTAAATTCATCATCATAATTTAAAAAATTTGAAATTTCTTTAACATAATAATCATGTTGAGCCATATCAGTTGATAAAATTGATGATTTAATTAATTTATTAATTGAATTATCATTATTTAAATTTAAATTATTATTAATTAATTTATTAAAACCAAATGATAAAATTTTTTTTAATTGATTTAAATGATAATTTTCTAAAATTGAAGTTTTATTTAATTTAATTGAAATTTTTGTATTATAATTAATTAAAAATAAATTTGTAATACCTGGATGACCTAAATCATGACCAATTGAACTTAATAATAAAGCAAATTTATAATTAAAATTAAATTTAAATTTCCAATCTTTATCTAAATTTAATTTATTCATAAAATAATATGTACCTTGAGTAACATCAATTGCATGTCTAAAATTATGAAATGGATTACCAATTCTATAATTATCTCTAATAAAAAATAAAAAACTAAATAAAGAATTATCAAATTTTTCATCTTGATTTGTTATTAATTGTTTAAACATTAAAAAACCAGAATATAATAATTCATCTGAAGATAAATTAAAAGCTTTAAAACCCCATTGATTTAAATTATCTAAATAATAATCATCATTTTCTTTTATATTTAATAAAGATCTATAATTGATTTTTGAATTTAAATCTTCATAATATTTAGGTAATAAAGAATCATTATGATCAATGATATCATTATTATTATTTGTTATATAATTATTTAACATTGAATTAATATGGTCATCGTTATCATTATTATCATTTAAACCAACCCAAGTTTTAATTCTTAATAGTCGTTGATTAATTAAATTATAAATTGAATTCAAATGTTTAATTAATGAATTTAAATTTGTTGTTGTATTATTAAATGATATTATATCAATTAATAAATTTAAATGATTAAATCTATTAAATAATAAATTTTTCAAATCAATTAAAGTTAAATCATCATTGAATTTACATTTGTCATTAATTAATATTGCAATTGGATAATATAATTCATCTTCATCTTCATTTAAAATTTTTATTAATTTTTTATCATCCTCCTCATCTTGTTTTTTTAATATAAAAGATTGATAAGTTAATAAATAATTAAATAAATCAATCAAATTGTTGAATCTCGTTATCAGAGTGTTGTTTTCATCAAAAGAATCTTTTATGAACAAAGGTATTTCATCATTACTTTGACTAGTTGTATCAAAGATTATAACTTCAGTTATCATCTCTTTATCTTTTCTCTTTTCTTTTTCTTGGGATGTTTTTCAGTGGAAATTGTTGTAGGAAAGCCAGCAGCTAGCAGGAGTTGTTTAGCTTGTGAGGGAGGGCAGGAGAGACGTTGTGGAGCAGTGTGAAGAGGTAATCCTGAGGGACTCTGTTGTGTGCAAAAGCACCAGGAGTTGGAAAACAGCCAGAAATGGGTTTTCTCTAAAAAGAATGGACCGCTGCACCGCCACCCCAGCCACGGCTGCTGCGCCACGTGTTTTCCATTTCACTTGAAACGAGAATTGTAAACAACAACAACAACAACAACAACAACAACAACTGCTACTGCTACTGCTACTGCTGCTCTTCTTCACACAACACCCACAATGTCCAGAGATAAGTTCTTCAACCTCAGCTCGTCCCCCTCAAAGATGTTCGACGACCTCATCTCAGACGAAAACGCAATCAACGCAGCAAACAGACCTCACAATGAAACTGGTTGGACTCCCTTCATTGATAAAGTCTTTCAACAACAACACAACACTCCTTTCATATCAAATAGTCCTCTGGCTCACACCAAAAACAGCCATCTACAACAGCTACAACAACAGCAACAATTTATCAACTCTTCTCCTCAAAAATTCAATTCTTATTATCATCAACAACAAAATTTACAATCCTCAATTATATCAAATAAAACTAAACTATTAAATGATTATTTAAGAACTCCAATCGCAGATAAATCTTTTAGATTCTCTGATTTTATAGAAACTACACCTAGTATGAATTCAGATTTATTAAATGTTTTGGCTACTGGTGGTGATACAACAACTGAAAAAGAAAATGATCCTTTATTATTTGATAATATTAATAATTTTAATACTCCAAATTCAACAAACAAAATATTAAATAAATTCTTTAAAACTCCTGATTTAACTACTCCTAAGATTATTAAACAACAACGTAATACTTCAATTCCTATTTTAAATTCAATTAATTTAAATAATTTAAATAGTTTGAATAATAATAATAGCAATAATAATAAAAGAAATAATTCTTTAAATAATAATATTTATAAAACACCAATGAAACAACAACCTAATTTACAATCTTCTCCTTCAACAATTATAGTTGAATCAACTAAAAAAACTCAACAACTATTAAAAGATAATAAACCTATTATAGATAATATTAAAAAAATTGAAATGTCTCCAACTCCAATTCAATCAATTAAATCAACTAAAGTTGCTCCTTGTAAATTAATTAAATCAAATTCTTCATTAGAACCTGCAATTGGTATATTTAATGATCAAAAGAAACCTTTAATTAAATCTAATAATTCATTTAATAAATCAATATTATCAAATAAAAGACCAGCAAATAATAATAATACCAATAATAGATTTCAAATCATTTTTACAGATATGAAAACATTAACATCACATTATAATTCGTCAAGTTCAAATAAAAAGAAAAAGAAAACAATAACTGATAGTAAAATTACAAAACCAAAATCAAATAAATCATTAATTAAATCAAATACATTACCAATTGTTAAATTTAATAATACATTTCAAAAATCAGGTGAACATTTAATGAATAGAACAGGAGGTGGTGTTCAATCATCAACTTCTGTTTTTCAAGTTAATGAAAACAATAATAATAATAATATGATTAATAATAATATCAATATGATAAATCAAAATTTGAAACCACGTCAGTGAATTTATTATTTTTATTTTATTTTTATTAATATATTGGGTTTACTTTTCTTTTTTTTTGTTTTTGTTTTTGTTTTGTTTTATGACTTCTTGGCTTATTAAATAGATTAAGAGCAAGGTTTTATTTATGAATAAATGAATAAATATCTTAGCTTTTTTTAATTCTTATATTATACGATCTTCTTTTTTCCTTATCCCCTTTTGCATTCTTGATTCAGCATTTATTGAGATATATTATGTTTATTGTTTTTTTAGAGATATTACTTTTACTTTTTCTTTATCTTTCTTCGATCTTGAGATTTACTTATTATTCGTTTACATACTATTTATTGTTTATCTTTTTGGTTCATTGTTCATTGTTTTACTTACTTATTTTTGATTCCCCGTTTTTTTTTTTTTGTTTATTCGTTATTTTTTGATTCCCCGTTTTTTATTCATCTATTTATGGATTTCTATCTTTTTTACAGTTTTACTTTGTTTTGGATTTCTAAGTACATTACTATATTTTTGTTCATTTATACTTTATTATATTTTTAACTTATATTGATACTCCTATATATACTGTACTATAAAATAAAAAAAGATAAATTATCTACGTCTTGGACCTTTAGGTTTATTAAACTTCAAAGTATTATTTGAGACAGGTGTTGTTGTAATAGTTGAATCATTATCATTTTCATTTTCATTTTCAAAAATAGATAATTCTAATTCATTTGAATCACCAATTTCAACAACTTTTAAAAATTCAATTTGATTATTTAATTTTAATTGATTAATTAAAGAATTTTTATTTGAAGCATAAATCATTCTTGATTTAACTTTTGAACCTGAAGGACAAGAATAAATGAAATAATTGTTATTATTATAATTAATTAATGAATAAGATGGTTTATCATTAATTAAATTTAATGGAATTTCATTAATTTTATTAAATGATTTAATATCATTATTTAATAATTGAAAAGATTCATCAATTTCATTAATTATAATTGAATAAATTGAATTTGAATTTAAATTTTTTAAATTAATTAATTCAATTTGATTAATTTTATAATTTAATAACCCATTTGATGAAACTAATGATCTTTTTTTATTATTTTTATTTAATTCAAGAATTTCTAATTCTTTAACTTTTAATAAATCTTCTTCAGATTGAGTTAATGGTTTTAAATCATCTGGATTGATTAGTTTTTGCCATTCAATTGGTGTAAAATCATCTTTTGAATTTATAAATAAAATTAATTTAAAATATTCTAAACCTAATTCTCTTAATAAAGAATTCTTACTTGATGCATACAACATTTTTTCTTTAATTGAAGAATTATCAGGAACATAATTGATGAAATAATTGTTATTGTTTTCTTTTATGATCAAATAAAGAGCATTTGTATCAGTTAAAGTGGATTGAATTTCAGATAAATAGTTGTTGCTGTTTTGAATCAATTTGAATGGCACCAGCTGTTCGTTTTGGATCTGGATCAAGAGAGCATTGTAGTCGCCGTCGATGTACTGCTTGAAGGCCCTGACCAAGTCCTCCGTGGCGGTGATTCCTGACTGGTTCGACATCTGCTGGCCCCATTCTGAGCTCTTTAAACAGCTGTTCTCTGTTCTGTTCTGTTCTGTTTCCTGTGCCAGCAGCCAGCGTGCGCGGCCCAAAAGTCGATCGAAAAAAGCTCAACTCGACTCAGTAACACCAATTACAGCTCTTCTTGCTGTTCTCTGCTTGCCACCACCATCAACCATGGACAACAACAACAAGATCCACAACCAGGCCTCTTCGGTGCTCAACTCCCCTACCCCCTCACAGGCTTCAATGGCGTTGCTCTCTCCCCCTGCCTCAAGATACGCTTTCGAACCATCAATTACAACTTCAAATATACCTCCAATCAATTCCATCCTTTCCTCTCCAAGGGCAAACTCTCCCTTCTTACCTTCAGCAAATACGCAATCTTTGATATCTTCTCCTTTGTTGGCCTCGGTGAATAACCCAAATGGTGACTTGTTACCTCCTTCAGCTTTGATTAATAATGATATTCCGGCTTTTGAACCAAAAACTGAATTTGTTTTAAATAATTTTACAAATGATTTAACAACTTTCACAAATTGGGTTAATCATTTAAATATAGATGAACAAAAGACAACTGTCGATTTGTTTTTAAATAATTTAAATTCAAATGTATTATTATATTTAAAAAATAAAATTAATAATATTGAAATTAATAATGATGAATATGATCCAATTATTTTTACTCCTTCTGTTATAAATAACTCTTATCAACCAAACGTTAGACCTATCTCTCCTTTGATTGCTTTAAATAACAATAATGAATCTACTAATTTAGATCAATTTTTAAATGATCAATTAACTTTAACTCCAAAAAATCATTTTAATTTCCCAACTTCAAATAATAATCGTTTGAATAATTTAATTGATCAACATCAACTACCAATTCAAAGACCTAGATCTGCTGGTCCATTTTATAATGAATTTGGCTTTTCAAATATAAATAATAATAACAATAACAATAACAATACTATAAATAATAATACTTATTTACAATCACAACCTTTAAATCGTGCTTTTTCTGCTGAAGTTGATTTAAATAATTTATCAACAAATCAAACTTCAAACAATAATAATAATTCTAATGATTTTGCTGGTCAAAATGCAATTAAATTAAATCATTCATTAACTACAATTACAAATAGATATAGATTAGATAATAACAAAAATAAAGAAATAAATAATAATAATAATAATGGTAATAATAATCTTCAAACTTCACCACATTATGAAAGAGGTAGAAATTCAGGTAGATTACATCAATTAAATAGAACTTATAATAATCAATCTACTTCATTACCTCCAGTTAATAGACAAAATCATACTCATAGTCATAGTCATGGTAATTTAACTCAGTTAAAACAAAGTTATGTTAATAATAATGATAATCATATTAATATTAATATTTCTCAACAACAACAACAACAACAATCCCAATCTAATAATAAGATTTTTACTCCAATTCCAACAAAAAATTTAAATATTGTACATAATTCAAATTCATCAATTTCATTACATCAACAGTTTCAAAATAGAGTTAATACACCAGTTGCATTATCAAAATCACCAATGCCAAAAGATATATCATCAATTGATTTATTAAATGATATACCATTATGGTTAAAAACTTTAAGATTACATAAATATACTGATAATTTAAAACATTTAAATTGGAAAGAAATGATTGAATTAAATGATGATGATTTATCAAAATTAGGTGTTGGTACTGTTGGTGCTAGAAATAAATTATTAAAAAGTTTTGTAATTGTTAAAGAAAACGTTAATAATAATTAAGTAAGTTGATTTTACTTATTACTATCTTTTAAAAAATTAAATTGAAAAAAAAAAAAATTATTATTATTACCCTTTTTAGAGTCTCTATACTATATATTATACAACTATTTTCTTTTATTACCTTTTTTTTTCTTCTTCTTTCTTTGATTGTTGTTCTTTTCTTCATCTATATACATTGTTTGTTTTGTTTGAATTTCAGTTTTTTTTTCTTTTATTCTTTATTTTCTCTATCTTGTTTTATTTAAAAAAATTATCAAATTTTATTCTTAAATTATTAACGTACGTAATAATATCATTTGATTTTGATATCTACAATTTAAAACTTATAGTATTTTATTACTTATAATTTAATTTAATTATATTAAACATTGAATATATAATGGTAAAATGACTAAAATCAAAAAGAATATAGAATTAAGTAAATAGATTTGAATGTGTGGATAAAATAATTTAAGCAATGAAGGATTAATTAGCAGAATTTCCTCCTATACTTTCTATGAAAAGCATTATCATACACCGCTGCAGTTTGTAAACAATATCTTTGCAAATAGAAATTTGTTTGTTAAATTCTGATCATATTGATGAAAATCCAAAATTCAAGAAGTTGAAAAGGGACACCGTGATTACAGCTGTTGACCTTTCTCAGTTGAATTCTGTTATAGTTGACGCTCAAAATAATATGAATCCAATTGATGATTTTATTTTACCTCCTGAAGTTACTGAAGAATTGAATAATCCAAATGTTCCAAATGCCTCATTAAGATTTCTAATTAATTACATGATTCAACTAAGAAGAGATGTAACAAGATCTATAGGAGGTTTAACTGCAGAAACAACAAGAAATTCAAATATCTTATCAAACAACATATCAAGGGGTGAGAATTTGAGAAGGGTTCAATTCTTAGATGGTGAAGGTCTTATCTTAATCAATTTAATGCAAACAAACTATAGTCGTCCAAACAGCAAATCAAAGACAGGGGGGTAACATAAAATCAACAACTTGGTTGCTATTGCTTTGAGTCTCAGCTATTATAGACCATTCAACTGTAAATTATATTGAAAGACCACAATTTCTTGAATTTGATATTTGGAATAATTTGGAAGTATCTGAGAATGTGTTCAATTGAGAAATTTCCTGGTGATACATGGTTAGATCATTTTGTGGAGTATGAGATTGGAGCAATGATTTCTTCTTCTTAATATTATGGGCAATAATTGAAGTTGAAGTAGTAACCTGTCTCAAATTCTCAGTTCAACTGTTAAAGGGGGTTGTTTTTGTTGTTTGTCAGTTCAAAAAAAAAAGTTCAACGAATTTCTCTGATGTGGCTAATTATGTGGCGTTATTTTTTATCCCTTTTGTTAGTGACAACTTAGTGTTATCTTACTATAAACATCGAGATATATCGATCATATAGGATCCGGACCTATATACTTATGATATATCAATGATAATCTTCAATCTAGATACCATTTTTTTGTATATGAGTTTTGAAGAAATTAATGGTAATTTTGTTTTCATAATAATTTCATATAATATATCTTCTGATTTGATTCTTCGATCTCTCAATCTAAAATTGTTTCAATATCATTCTTTAATTTGAGATATATACGCTGTATGTACGCTGTATGTACGCTGTATGTACAGCAGCGTAAATCACTTGATCTTTTTTCCTATTTGGTATAGTACTATCACTGTACTATCCTTTTTCATAAATTTTCCAGTGAATTGAATTATTATAATTATAATATGGTGGAAAACTAACTTAAGGACAAAAGTATTATGGCCTTCTACTTCTACTTCTTCGATCTAGCTACAACTATAATTAAGCAATATTAATATAATAGGTGAAATGGAGCTTACATATATATTAATCGTGGAAATTTGTGGTGGAATTAACATGCATATATGGGTAAAATACTATAAAATGTAAAATGTATCTATCTTGCTTAATTAATTTATATCTGATGATGATATTAAGTCTCAAAACAAAAATTACTTAATTAGTTCAAAAAATGGTGATTTATTCGGTATAAGGCTACACTATATCATTAATTTATATGATATGGTACTGTATGATTTACGATTTCAGTTTTTGAAACACATACCATTTAATTCATATAATCGAAAATTAAAGAAATTATAATATCGAGTTTATAATTCCAACCTGCTACCTTAGCTAGCTGTACTAAAAGCTTACAGACTTACAGTACTATATGGAAATTTGCGGGTATATTATCCTTTGTACGTTAATGTTTATTCATAATTAATTAATATGATAAAATTAAAATTAAATTAATGGCATGTAGATGGAGTCACAATTGCTGTAATATACGTACATATATGGAGACACAGACACATGGTATAAGGATTTAAGGATTTAGGTTAATATATATATTATGAATCTTTAAATTATGATATTGCATATATGAGTATGACTGTATGAGCTATAGGATTAAGGATTAAGAATCAAGATCAAGGCAGCTAGCTCTCTCGGAGTCTCTCTCTCTATATTTCATAATATAATGTAGATATATATGACATTAGATATATATTATGTCCATTAATTGAGGGATTGAGCCATATATATGGTACTAGTACCTATAGATGGAATATGTGGGGAATCTATATATATATATTTTAGAATTTTTAGTTAATACTTATAATTTTACTTTACTTTAATTCTTTAATTCGAATCTCGTTATTGATTTTCATAAATAACTTTTTTTAACAATGATAACATAAATGAATATATGTATTTTAATTTATAGAGAAACAAAACATGCACCTTCTCTAGAATTCTAATTTGATTGATAGCTAATGCATTAATTTGATTTGATATGATTGATTGATATAGCTATAATACATTAATTTATTAATTTTAAATTTATTAATTCTAAAAAAAATAACTATCATAATCATCATCAACTAGACTATATATATAGCTTATAAATTATAATTTTTGTTATATTTTAATTGTTATATTATATATCGGTGTCCTATACGTAGTGCATGGTCCAGCATGGTGTCTATAGACTCTATACACAGACTATAAACTATAAAGATATGGAGATATGGGGATATATGGAGTATACATAGATAATTAATAGCTAGATTGTATGATGATGATCGATGATGAATCTGATGATTGAAGATCGAAGAATCTGAAGATACCTAGATTGATTGCAATTTTGCAATATTTGCAATATTGAAAATTTGAAGGATTAATCATTAATTACAACAATTAATTTATCCCCTTTTTTAATTATCTTTAGCTAGCGCTGTAAATTGAAATGATCATTCTATCAATCAGAATCTATCTATATAGCCTGAAATTCCCTGAATATATAAAAACGACAATTAATATTAAGTTTAATTAAATATAGATATAAGAAATTTGTAATATAATTAAGTTTTGTAAGGGGGTATAATATTAAATTTAATAATATAGCTCTGCGACGGCGTGTACGGTGTACGGTAAATGTACCACAATTAATTGCAATTATGCAATGAATCACAGTCTTCACAGATTCTGTGATAATATACAAAGTTATGTAGATAATGTAGTAAATGTCTGACATACAATTAATTGGTATATCATCAGTGGTAGATGGCCCGACGATGGTCATTTTCTAATTGGTAGTTGTATGTTAGTTATAACTAAAGATACAGTATCACCGTTGGCAGCGTTAGTTTCAAACTTTCAGGGGGATCAGTTATAATTATACAATAAAACAAACAATATATACGATCTACTAGAATTATATAATTGTGGTATTTTCATTAGCTGGTATTATGTGGTATAGACAATTATTTACTGTATATATTTAATTGTACGTTTATGAATTAATTGTCGATATTTATCATATGAATATTTTATAATTAATTTTTTTATAGAAAGTTGAAATTTAAATTTGAGCTACGTAGTTAAATAATATTCGATTGATGGGGATATAGTATACAAGAGAATGAGCCGCTCAGCCACTAGCAAGATCTGCGCCGCATATTCAGATTAGTGTTAACATACATTTCCTAATTAGGAAACAGGGCATCTGCTGGGAGCTGGAAGCCTGGAAAATATAAAAAAGAATTTATAAAGAAAGAATATAATTAACTTATCAATTCGTTTTTCTTTTCTTTATATATATATTATATTGCAATTGATCGAGTATACGAAATGAGATTAATTATAGAAGTTACAGAGTATGTATGTACCTGCTTAAATACATACGTAATTTGAATTCATTCATGAATTTATAAAGAATTCGAAGAAAAAGAAAGGAGAATGATCGAAAGTATTTATATTCAGTCAATTTCATGATTAGTGCAATCTATATATATATTGCATGAGAGAAACTCCAGACAAATACTGTTATACTGTTATACTGTTATACTTCTAGCTATAAAGAATCAATATTATAACAATAATTTCATTTTATTTTCATATAACAGTTTTATGAAAGATCTAACGTTCGAATTAAAACGTTGTTATATATAAATAATATAATGTCTTATACACAACGTTTTGTATATTAATTTGTATAATAATTAGGGAGTATTGTATTATAGGGACGAGATTATATATACACCTAAAATTTTAATTAATTAATTGCATGCAATTAACATGTTATATACTGTTAATTAATTGTTAATTCAATATTATATTATATAGAAATTATATAATTAATCCAATTACTATAATTTACTTTTAAATTTTTAATTATATTTTTAAAAGAAATTATATATAATTAAATGTTATATATAAATTAAAATTAAGAAGAATCTAGTATAGTGCTGTATGTATGATGACATCGTACCTAGCTGTCAAAATTGCAATATATACAGCTACACACACAGGCTGACACAGCTCATAGTACTTACATAAATTCAGGAGAATATAATCCTTTATAATTGATTAAATATCTTTGATTGATAATAATTGATTGATTTAATTGTTGTTCTTAATATACTTTATGTGATTGAATCATAACCATTTTAACCCACTTCGGTGGACCAATTGGGGGTATATAAAAAGAAATTTAGAGAGAATATTAATAAGATCGATATCTGGCCGCCGCGTGCAAGATCTGGGAGGCGCGCGCCGCAGAGCGCTGTCACAGCCTGTCAGCAATTAATTTAAGCACGCGCGTGGAAGCGTACGCCGTGCCAGACTGCCGGCCGGTACCCGGTGGGTTGCTTGGCCAGCCCATGCACCGTCCACGTATACCGGCAGGATTGATATTGGCGGCGATCGATCGAACGAGAATTAAAATATTATTTTCTCCGTGCATATGGCTCCCGGGCGGTTCGCGCCGATTCGCGCGCTGCCCGCTGCCAGCCTGCCGCCGCTGCTGCTGTGCGCGCCGCATGGTCGTTTCTTTTTGTAATGACCATTAAATTCAGTTTTCAGTTCAACAAAACTAAAGAAAAACAACTGCAAAAGGGCAACACACACACTCCATTACACCCTCTTCCTCCCCTTCATAGACCTCAAGACTACCTATATACCTCTCATCTACTCGTTCTCCTTTTTGTTAGTGCTTCCCTCTCCCTCAAACTCAAGTTTTTTCATCTCATATCTGGATTCTGGAACACTACTCTCCTATTGAAAAAGTATAGAATGAGTTACCTATCTACTAACTCTTATAAAGTAGATAATGTTTCAAAATTATCCATAAACACTTCCCCAGTGGCCAGCATATACAATAAGATTGAATCCTTACTTCCTTATAAATCTGGTTATTCTGTTGCTCAATTAGAAGTTGATAATTTTTATAGAGAAACTAAACTATCTTTATTCAAATTCGCAAGAACTCGTCTATTAAATGAAATTTTAATATCAAATATCACCATTTTAACAAATATTAATACTCATGATAAGAATTTACCACTGAAAGATAGAAATACTTATTCTTTAAGATCAATTAATGTCATTTTAGATTTATTAAGTTCTTTATTAAGTGATGTTTGGGATGAAGTTGAAAATGTTGAAGCTGAAGATAATATGTATAAAGATCTGGGTTTAAAATGTCCTCAATCTGCAATGAATGGTAAAAAATATAGAGTTGTTCAACCTAAAAATATACCAACTAATATTTATAGAAATTTATTATTAATATTATCTGATTTAAAAACTGATAATGAAATGCTTAATTTATGTCATGATTCAAATATTATTAAACAAGAATTTATTACTAGAAAATCTTCTTCTCAATCTTCATCTGAACAATCAAAATTAATGAATTTAATTGATTCTCATATTAATTCAATTGTTAAATATTTATCTGCTGCTGAACCTTTAGAATTCTTTACTTTTATTGATTATAAATTAAAAAATGTTAATGATTCTCAATTCTTACCAAGAACTGATTTTGTTTCAATTGCTTATTTAACATCAGATATAATTGAAATGTATCTTGATTTAGCTAAAAGAGTTACTCAACTGACTGGTAGACATTCTCATCAAAATATATTTATTTGTTGTTTATCTGATGCTATATATGAATGGGCTTTATGTAGAACAAAAGATTATTTAAAAGCAACTCAAGATTTAAAATTAATAAATGAAGTTGAAAATCTATTTGATTTATCTGCAAGATTATTTGAACCTAAACCTCCAAAACCTTTTTATAAATGGTTATCATCTTTATTATTATTAATTCCAAATTATTTTGAAAAATATATGAAAGAAAAGAATTCAAAATCTTCAACTTTAACTTTAAAAAGATTAGGTGGTGGTTTAAAAATTAATTTAAAACAACAAAAATTCATTGCTGATTTAATTTCTATTATTCAAAAAGCTCCAATTGCTGCTGACTCATTAATGAAAGTTTTAATGATTGGTTCTTCGATAAAAGTTATACTTCCCGATCATCCTTTGGCTAAATTTTCAACTGAAATTTATTTACAATTAAAAAATGAATTATTTATTGATAAAATGGATTCTTTTCCTCATAATTCTGATTTTGTTACAACAACTGAATTAAGATCTTATTATTTTGCAATTGGTTGTATTTTAGAAACTAAAAAAATGAACAAATTTTATACTCAAGTATTTGGAGATTTAAATACACCTATTCATCATTTAATTTCATTATCAGGTGGTATAAGGAAAATTATTGATATACCAACTTTGAGTAAACATCTTTTTAATTTAATTTATGATATAAATCCAGCAATGAAGGTGCTTTTACATAGATTATCTCAAGAATTTACTGGTGATATGTATGAAGACGATAAACAATCAATACAATCTTCTGAAGCAAATAAAGGCAATCAAATAATAGGTTTAATGGATGCTTTACAAAATGTTGATTCAGATAAGGAAATATCTAAATTCACTCCTTTAGCTCCTGTTCCTACCTCTTCAACATTAAGTTCTCAACATTCAACTTCTACATCACATTCAACATCTGTTGGAAATGGTAATATTCAAGTTTCTGGTCAAGGTGTTAGAACTTCTCTTCTGAGAAGTCCAACTGTACCATTACCTTTGAATATAACAGAAAAGGTTCCAAATAGTAAATCAAAAGCTAAAGCATTAACTAATAAAGTTAGAAATTCCATCAGACATTCAAATCCATCACCTACCGTGGTAACTGCTACAACTCCAGTTTCGTTAGGCTCAAGTAATTCCTCTAATAATAATATCGATACAGCAATTAGATCCTCATCCCTTTCTTCAGTTCAACCTTCACCTATTTATCCTAATAATTTAATATCTCCAACTTCATTGGATGATTCTCAATTACGGTCACAACCTCATACATTATCACAACTTCAACAACAACAACAACAGCCGGGTCAACAGATGCATGTTAAAAGATCTTATGATCCTTATAAAGCTTCAAAATCTGTTGTAATTAATTTATTAGCTGCTTATAAAGTGTACCCATTTTTATGTTATTGTGATCATGGTAAGTTAAATTATGATGATCCTGATTTCTCTAGATTTGAAAGTGATTATAGAAGTTTTATTCAACCTATATTGTATTTAATTGGTATTGATGATATAGATTTATCTATTGCCACTGAAGAATGTTTATTAAGTTTTCCAATCTTACTATCAAATTCAAGTCCTGGTAGATCTGCTGTTGCTTATATTGGTTCAGATATTATGAATGATTTATTATGTAAACTACTGTTAATAATTGACTCTACATCAAAGAAAGATCATTTAATTCAACTTTTAGTTAGATATACTGAATTAAGAGTATCATATAGTGACGAATCTCCTATGGTTTTCTTTGACAATAATAAATTTCATTTAGAAGGTTTATGTGGATTATTAGTTAAGAATTATGAAAGAGCTGTTTTCTTAGGTTTATTTTCTGATAAAATCGATACTTTTAGAATGTCTAGACAATTATTAGAACATTATGTTACCACTGTTCAAAATAAATCACATTTACCAACTTGTTTTGAAAAATATAATTTATCTTTAGCCAAAGCTATATTAAATGATAAAGTTCCAGGAGGTGTTATGGCTATTAGAAAGAAATTAAGAGATCATTTATGTTCATTAACTGAACCAACTAGTGCTTTATTGGATGTTTGGGAATTAATGTATGATAAATTAAGTACTGCTCATAATTATAAAGATATTATATCAAATATTTATGATTTTGATCCTGATACAATTCATGAAGAACATATTGATAACTATGGTGAATTTTTTGCTTCTTTAGGTGGTGTTATATTGGCTCCAGAATTTGAAAATGATCCAAGAAAGCCAGCACTGGTTGAAAAGTTAACTTTATTCCTGAATTATAAGTTGGTTAATCTTTTTTCAAATAATTCTAAAAGAAGAGATAGATCAAGAGAAGTTTTATGTGTTTCTTTACATCCATTTTTATGTGGTTTGCTGTTAGATTTGGTTTCTAAACAATTGAATAGATTTGAAAAAGCTTTACAAATGGGTAACTATGCTGTTTGTGAATTATTTGTTAATTTGTTAAGAACTATAACTCAAATTGAATATGAATCATTATTCTTTTATGCTGTTGATTTATGGAATATTAATTTTAGAATTTTGAAAGCTTTGAATACTGATTCTCAAAATCCTGCATTTTTAAGATTAAAGTTGAAATTTTGTAAATTACAAGTTTTGTTTTTAAGTGAAATTGAAGAATTATCAATGCATGGTAATATTTTAATGAAAAATAATTATGGTAGAATTGCGGCTGATTACCTTGAGCATTCTTTCAATTATGATTATTCTAATAGCAACAGTGATAATACTTCTGAAGTTAGTGATCCAATTAAAACTAAAACAGAAGTTTTTAGAACAGAAGTTCAAGAACTACATTTTGATCTTAAAGTTGAATCATCAATGATGTTGAAAATTATTTTATTCAAATTACCATTAGATACTCCATATCATAGTACAGGTCATAACAAAGAAGAACAATTAGCTATTGGTGTTGTCTTTTCAAATTATTTTACCTTATTTGTTAGAATTTTAGAGAAACTAAATAGTATGAATGAATCCAATAGTTTAACTTTACATAACCGTTCTTCAACTATAGTGAAAAATATTATCCAAGCTTTAATTAATTTATTAGATGCAAATCCTGAAGCTGGTTTAAAATATTCATTACCATTAGGTTATCATGAAGATTCTTTAATTAGAGTGTCATTTATTAAAGTTTTTGCAAAATTGGTTGATAATATTCATCGTAAGATGAATATTTCTAATGATGAAGAGAAACTGTCTCATTATCATGAATTTATGAATATCTTTGCTAACAATCCAGGTTTAATACTTGCTGCAACTGCAACATGTCCTGCTATTGATGTTGATTCATTTGCTAATGCATTGTTGACTATGACTGATGATAGTAATAAAGAATTATTAATTTTGCTGATGCTGTTGAAAGCTGATATTTTAAGTACTACTGATTCTGTTGAAATCTTGAGATCAAATACAGTTGCTACAAGAATGGTTGCTTTATACTCCAATGTTGAGGCCCATGATTATTTAATTGAAGTTTTACGCCCAACTTTATCTGAAATGCTAGAGAAAAAAGATTTTTTCGATTTAGAACATGGAGATAAAAGAACAGATGAAGAAAATAATAAACATCTTGATTTGTTTATGAAATATCTAAATAAGATTATTGATGCTATTTGTAATTCAGTTAGTTATATGCCATTTGGTTTAAGAGCTATTTCAAAAACAATTTTTCAAACTGCAGCTATTAATTTTCCTGAATCCAAATTTGCTGCTTTAGGTGCATTTTTATTTTTGAGATTATATAATCCTGCAATAGTTTCACCTTTAAGAGCTGGTCTTATTGAAGTGGAACTTACTCCTTTAAAGAAATCATTGTTACAGATTGCTAGAATTTTACAGACCATAGCCAATGAATCTGTTGTTACTGGTAGATTAGTTTTATTACAAGCTAAAATTGATGAGTTAGAAGAGATAAAAGGGAAAATAAATAAATTTATGTTTGAAGTTAATGATATCGATAACATTCCTGAAGCTAGTGAATTAGTTGTTAATTTTGATGTTGATGACGATGAAAGAAATTATGATTCTGGTTATGCTTATTTCCATGCTTTCTTTTATGATAATTGGCTGAAAATTAGACAAGTATTTTCTCAACCTTCTGTTTTATATGATTTACAATTGGATGAAAAGTTTTTATTAATTAGAGAACAAGATGATAATCTAGCTTGTATGGGTATACCAAATAGAATAAGAACTTATCAAATTCCTGAAGCTATTAAAAATGATAAATCTGAAAAAGGTTCTTTATTATATGATTTCATGTCTCAAACTGCATTGAAAAATCAAGACGCTAAACAAGTTGTTTCTGAATCAATTACCAAAGATGGTACTCCATTAGTGATTTTGACTCTCTCTGAAGTTGATCCTGGTATGTCTCATGAAATAATTTTATATCAAGCTTTGCAAATTATGACCAAATATTGGGATGCTCCATATACTTTCTTTGTGGATTGTACTGGTTTCAGAGATGAAAAATGTTTTTTAAATGTCATAGTACAATGGGATTCATTAGTTTCAACTAAAGTTCAAAATAATTTAACAAAAATTTACTATTTCAATTTACCACCAGTTTTATGGAATTCATTAAGACATCACAGAAGGTACTCATCAAGTACGGAATTAAGAACACAGAGAGAGATCCATTTCTTGAATTCAAATGATGACTTCAAAACAATTGCAAAACTAGGCTTAATTAATTTTGTTAATCGATTAGCTAAAGATTCAAGAGTTACTTTCCATGATGTTAAATTATATCAAGAACAATTAAGAAGGTTTATTCCTGTCAAATTGAAAGTTGGCAATAAATATTTACAAATTTATGTTACACAATCTCAGAGACTGAAGATCTATGGTAAAATGAAACAAGTTTATTTAATGGATAGTTTTCAAATTGAAGATTTAGTGGAGTTAAGTTCATCTACTTGTACTGGTGTTCCAAATGAATTATCAATGGTCGATTCTAAATCTAATACTAAACTAATTTTTGTTTCACCTAAGAAGATTGAAATATTAAGAACTTTATATTTTTCAAGAGCTAGAAATACAGATTTTAATGCTGAAATAGACGAAAGCGAAGAAGACGTTAATTTAGAGACTTTCATTGGACAATTATTAAACATCACAATGTCTGGTTTACTGTCTGCTAATGATACTATTAGAAATGCAGCATATTCACTATTGGACTCAACTTCTGAATTATTAAATGTCTCTGGTGGTAAGAAGATCGAATCTGTTGATGGTGTTGATTTTCCATATGGTAATTTTGATTATACTACTTCACTCTCTTCTGAATTAGCTAGAAATTTTCCAAATGCTACTTATGATTTCTTACGTGGATTCTTTGATGCTATTGATCATGTTGACTCAGTTGATCAAACTTCAGTTATTATGTATGCTTCCCCTTGGATTAAAAATATTTATCCATATGTCTTTTTAGCAGATCCAGTTGCTGGTCCTCAAAAGACAAGAGAACTAGTGAAGAAGTTTGTTGATACAAGTAGAAAATCTAAAAATATTTCAAGAGCATTTTCTTTATTTATTTGGTCCAAATTAACATTAGATGATAGATTAGTTAATATTATTCTGGATGAAATTATTGCAGCTGCTATTGATCATGAAGCTGAAGGTCATGATTGGGACGAAATTACCAGATATTGGCCAATGACTCCAACAGTCGAAGTTTGTGCTGCCTTAGTTAGAAAACTGCGTGAGAGAAGTTTTAGAATTTCATATGATGAAACTGAGATTGAAGAGCATACTAGATGGATTGAAACATCAATTTTAACAAGATTTTTATCATATTTGGTTTTTGATTCTGTTTTATTTGTTGAAAAACATATTAGTGATATATTTTATTTAGCATCTATTTATATGGATGATGGTCCTTTAGATTTTAGAAATTGCTTGATGAAGTTGGTTACAAGAACTTTCCATACATTTTTATCAAAAGATACTTTAACTGTTCGTCAACGTTCATATATTAAGAATAAAATTGAACTATTAAATGGTCCTAGATTTAGAATGTTATTTGGGTTAACAAGAAATGATACTCTGAAGTCTTCTGATTTATTAGGTGCTGCTATGGTTGGTAAAGCTAATTCTGTTGCCACTTTAACTGAAATATTGATTGAATTTTTAGAAATCTGTTCTCCTGATTGGGAGGTTCAATCCATTAAATGGAATTCATATTGCCTACACATTGGTTTTGATCGTGATTCTAAATTGCAAGGACGTGCTCTGACGATTTTAGGTAATTTATCTACAAAAGGTGTTAATAATCATCTGATTTACAAGTTTTTAGAATTTGTTATTGATATGTATAAAGAATATGATCAAGGTGTCCACACTGATAGATATTTATCTACTTGTGTGTGTGGTTTCCATGCTTTAAGTAAGATGTGTGAAGGTTTACCTGAAGATTCACCATTTGTTGGATATTTCTTCTTCTATGCTTCAGGATTAGCTTTATTAGATCATTTAACATTTTATAGATATGGTGTGCAAACAATGGTTGCTACTTTGAAGAAAGCCTCAAAATATTTAGAAGATAA